>WYDE02094292.1:0-11722 GCA_009867175.2 Adela reaumurella
AACTAGGTGCCATGTCAGTGCTTCCCCCTTTGATCGTGCCGGCTACACTGAACTGGTCGGAAAACACAAACTATTCATAACTTAATAACTTAACTCATCTCTTAATAACTTTATTCACAAACTACCGTTTGACCGCGGAACCGCCGCGGTAAATCATCTTTCGCAGTCACCCCCCGACCCCGCCACCTTCTCACTCATACCCCTCCTTAACCCACACCCCAACCCCTAACCCTACCTCCACCCTACCTCTATCCCTACCCAACCTCAACACCTACCTTACCCTACCTCTACCCCGACAAATACCCATACCCCTTCGCCTACACCTAGCCCTACGTCTACACCTACCCATAACCTACCCCTACCCCTGACCTACCCCTACCCCATAACCTACCCCTACCCTACCACTTCCCCTAACCTACCCCTGCCCCTAAACACCTACTCATACCCCTACAACAACCCCTACCCCTTGCTCAACCCCTACCTACATAAATTCCTATCGGTAGCCCTACTCTTACCCATACTCTTTCGGTATTTTCTTTTTCCTTTGGCTCCGCCCGCGGAAAACCACCCTTCCCCAGCACGCATCACAGCATTCCCCTCCCCTCCTTTTCGTACCCCGTCCGTGCCACACCAAAAAGGAAAGCCGCAAACTTAAACGATTTGACGCGTCTACGTCTTTTCCAACTCCATACAAACTTTCATCCCCTATTTAAAAAATCGCCAATACAGCTGACTTTTGTTTATAAAGAGAACCCTAAACATACACTTCCAATAAAAATTAAGAACTGCCATACCAAGTTTCATCCCATAATGATAAATTTAAAAAAATATTTTTTGTGCTTTACGTTACGAAACGAGTTAATATGCAACATTTCATGATTTTGCACAGCCACAGCGGTTTAGGCCAGGGCCTGCCCGTCCATATAGGCAAGTTAGGCAATTGCCTAGGGCGCTGAGAACCATGGGGCGCCAGTCCCACTGTTCTAAGGTCCTTCGCTGCAGCGACCTTTGGATGGCACTAAGCCATCATAAAAATCAATTTTTTAGAGGGACAAGACAACACGGGAGTGGGTGCACTGAGATTAGAATAACTGAAAGAGAAATATAACGTAGAGCATGCGCGCCCCAGGAATTCTTTCAGAGGCCTGATGATTATCACTTCTGCCAAATAAGTTCACAAAAATTGTCGGGCTTGTTTCATTCACCCAATTCTTCGCGCTCGCCCAAATGAGAATATTCTTAATATGAGAAGACCCTTAAGTTTTTCATAATGTTCTTTGACAATCGCAGTAATTTGAAAACGATTGGATAAGATCGCGTTATACTTATATAATGGTTCATTTTTTTTCGAAGGCTACCGCAAATAAACCTTTCACAATTTTTCATTACACACACAATCACACCCTCTGTCGCCAACACAGACACCCTCACACGCACACAATCTCTCATCCCAAACGGATGTGTACGTACACCCGGTCCGTGCTGTGGGGTTAATAGTCTTAAAAATACTAAAACATGTTCTAATTTTTCGCGAGAACTCGACTCGTAATTAAACTGTTGTTCAGTTACAAGAAAAAGTATTAGCGGGCTCACATTCATAAATCAATGCATAAAAATCTATGCAGCAGCGTTTTATAGTTCTGTCCCTAACCGGCAAATGTAGATTATTCCGCGCGTACTGTACCGTGGTGACCGGTACTTAAAAGAATTACCCCACTGCATCTCTTCCCATGCATGTCGTAAAAGGCGACCAAGGAATAAGGACATGATGCCGTGCTAAAGGGCGACAGGCTCGCCACCTCTCACCTAGGCACGGTACTTCTACCCATTCGTGCAGTAGGTGGGTCTTCGTGCCTTACATGCTGCTTGATATGTTTTCTGAATGCCTTGCGAAATGTGGTGGTCGGTGTTGTACTGTAATTTAACGGAGTACTTACAGCACACACCGATTGCTCTGCTTACTCCGATTGTCGGGATGTAGCCTCAGTGATATGTATGTATGTACATATATATGATCGCTAAAATCACGTAATATTATATGTAATTATGGCGCAATCTATCAGTTAGGAAATGTTACACTCACCGATTGGTATTTATTTATGCGTAGGTTATGTACACCTAGAGCTTCTCCGACTAATCAGTCAGCCGCCTGCGGTATGGGATAAGCGTGCGAGGGATGATTATTTCGCCGAAGCGGAAGTAGCGTGGGCGTGAAGGCAACTCCTTTAACTACGTGTGCTAGAGAGAGAAAGCGCTAAATTATATGACGGCTCGAGAGACGGAAGTTTGTACCAGGACCACAATTATCAAAGACGTCGAGTTGTGCGACTCTCGATGTCACGTGATCGTGATAGGAGAACAACTTGCTGACTCTCATTCGCCGTCAATTCTATGCATGCGTGCGGACATAGGCAGTTCATTCACCCTTCAAGTGATGATTATGAACTGCCCGACTCGCCAGAAGACGTAAGTCAAACAGGTTTTTTTGCTATTTATGGGAAAACCATATAGAAATTTTAAACTCTTAATATTCATTCTTTAGATAGATTGAAAAGCTTAATTTCATATAAGTAAAGAGTAACCTTTTCATGGACGAACCATTATTATAAGGGTAAGGCCACCGAAACATCTCAGAGTCTGAAGCACTGATGAAAATTTAACTGCCACTTTGACACTTAACAACACGTCGAAACAAAATGGCTGTTAATTTCTTTTTAATTTGTTCCGCTATTCTGTGTTTCATATAAAACCGCATTTTACCTTGGTTTACTTTAATAAAGTTGGGGTAAAAATTCGTCAATCGTCTCACTTAAAAACGTATCGCAAAGTAAATAGTATGTATTTTTTTTAAATAGAATTAAAACAGGTACCTATAGTCAGTATTTTCGCAAGTGATTACTCGTGATAGATGGCGCGTATTCCGAACTGTGTAATGTTTCAACCTGTATTTAGTGAAACATAAAAAATAACATGTATCTTCATCGAAACCAAAAAACTGCACCGTATTTTTGCAAAAAATTAAGTGTCAAGTATTTTTTTCGCATAATAGTGCTAGTTATGTTCAGTTTACAATTTGCAACAGCAAGCTAATTACTTTATTAACTTCAATTATAGAAAAACACAAAATGTATGAATTTTGGAGAAATTGACTTGGGCATTTGGATTTTTTTTTGTTCTGACAGCAGGTGTTAATTTCGGCGGCCTTACCAATAATCTTTTTTTATCTTTTAACGAGATCATGTTATATTTGCTCCGTGACACGCTTATCCCGTAAGTTCATTTGAGATGAAGATTAAAGGGTTCTAGTGCTTAGAAGTAGCAGCATGTAAAAAGTAATACTTTTTAATAAAAAAATAAAATCTCTTTTGCGATTCTAAACTTTATTGCTTCGAAGAAAATTTAATAAAACGTGATAATAATTTTGGTTTAGGGATCTTCTTAATTGGTCGCGATTCCGATGATGTTACAGTCTATCCGCACGCACGCATAATAATATACTACACGGCGGGTGTGAGTGAACAAGTTACTCCCCTCTCACGATCACGTGCAACGACTATCGCACGACGAGTTTGGTAATTCTGGCACAGAGTAGGTTCAGGGAAATGTATCAAATTATCTTATGCCTTCGAAGTGCGCAAGTTGCGTAATAACTAAAGCGAGAGCTTAAAACTGGAATTTATAGCGGTCTGTAGTAGCAACGTAAAGCTTAATTATAGTAGGTATGTGCCTACTTGCATGCATACATTGACTGCTCTTACATATTATTATACATACATACATATCACTCACGCTGAATCCCGACATTCGGCGTAAGCAGAACAATCGGTGTTGTGCTGCAAGAACTCCGGTAAATTACAGCACAACACCGACCACCACATTTCTCAAGATATTCGGACAAGATATCAAGCAGCATGTAGGGCACGAAAACCCACCTACTGCATGACTCGGTGGAAGTACCGTGTGGGGCCGGTCCGGTAGTTAAAAGAATGACCCCACTGCATCTCTTCCCATGCATGTCGTAAAAGGCGACTAAGGGGATAAGGACAAGATGCCATGCTAAAGGGCGACAGGCTCGCCACCTCTAATATTATTATGTAAATAATATAATGAAAATAATAAGCATACACCTGCTTTTGGAGGAAAAAACTTCCGAGCTGTCGTGCAAACGAGAGTGTGTTCTATCGACTGTTCAACGGTGAATGCTTTGAGGATATGTCCGAAACAATTCCAAACTTACCTTTTCACCATACGTCCACACGTAGCAGACATAAAATGCATCACTACCCTTTACTGTAGAGCTGCCTAAAGTGACGACTAAGAGCTCCATCATTTAGTGATGAATTTGTCTGTGTTTTGTTGTTTTTAAGGTCCTGTCGCAAAAAATGCAAAAAGGGACCTTAATGGAATCCCTCGGTGTCTGTCTATGCGTCTGTCTGGTTCTCACAAAAACATTTTGACGCTAATTTTACTATCAAAACTTATCCGAAATTACAGAAAAAAATCATGTAAGTATATTGGAAATATTATGTAGATGTGCCGAAAATTATAACCTTGGTTGTACAGTGAGGTGTCAGATTAGCCAGGCGGGCAAGAGTACGCCTCTCAAGCGGGAGGTGCGGGTTCAATCCCCACTGGGAGCTCAATATTTATAACTTTAGAATTTGTGCTGTAATGGCTGCTGACACACTGGTGAAGGAAAACATCGTGAGTACACCCACTTTCAAGCCGGTTGGTCACCGTGGAAGTGTATAACTAAATCCTTTCATATCATGTAAATGAGAGAGGCCTGTACCCAGCAGTGGTGCGAATAAAATGGTTGGTGTACGTACAGTGTCTCCAAAAAAATAAATTAATAAATAAAAATTATATTTTTTTAATAAATCGAATGGGATATCGTTGGATAGGTTGATAGGATATAAATTGAGTTGTTGCGCGTGGAACGATGAAAGAAAGGGATGGAGGGCTTATGTCATGCATCTCCTCGGAACACTCTCCATGGTGCAAGCGATAGGACCATAAGGATAAGGATCTATGTTCCTGCAGAGTTGTAAGCTCTCTAAGATCCGAGATGCCTCGGGATTATTAACAAGGCGTGTAGCGCGACGCTGAATCGAGTCTAAGGAGCCAAGCAGGTATTTTGTGAATCCATCCCACAGATGAGAACAGTACTCCACGCTTGATCGAATCTACGCTTTATAAAGCAGCAGTTTTTTTATGGCGTGAAGTACAGACTCACCTTGTTGTGGATACCTAGCTTCCTTAAAAGACTACCTTAGCCTTTTCCTCGATGTGTCGTCCAAAATTAAGGTCGCGAGTTTACTCGAACCCGAGGATCCCAATGTGCTGCTCAACCTTGAGAGTAGTTCTTTGAAAGGTGGGGGCCGCAGTGAACGGTGTCCGTTTCGCACTGAAAACGCATGCCTGGCCATTCTCGCGTTAAACTTGACGAGGGTTTGAACACCACAAGTCAAGAATTTATTCATGGTCTCCTCGAGCTCAAGCACAAGTTGGCGCCTGTTTTCCTCCACCTCGGCCAGGCTTGCGGTTGGACGACTTGTGCACCTGGCTAGTGGCGTGCTGTCGTCTGCATAATAATTAATTTCACTTTAACAAATTGTTAATGTGTTGCAGCAGCAGGGTTGGGGACAGCACGGAACTCTGCGGCACGCCGGCATGAACTGACATGAGTTCTGAGCAACAAGCATCAATAAAGACCTTAAAATTGCGACCATGAGAAAGTCGGCCGTCCAGTCACAAAAGGCAGATGGTAAAGGCATCAATACATATCCAACGATGCATCACTCGATTTATTTGAGAAATAACATACATTTTTTATTTTCCTTTTCGGACATCTTTACACTAATATTGTACCTACAGGTGAAGGGATCTTTGGCAGGTGAGTATTCACTTGGCCGTTTTTTTTTTAAATGTTTACCTTAATGAAAATAAGTACATAAAAGGCACCAATGTTCCAAAAATAGGTATTTGTCTGTGTGTCGCCATGACCGTCTGTCGTTATCTTTGTTGGCTATAACTCAAAATCGCCTTTTTTCGTAATGGGATTTTCACAATAATTATTGAGTTTTGTCTCTCGTCTCCCAGATGCGCACTTGTCAAATTCTATCAATTTCTTTTAAATCTTCTAGAAATATAGAAAAAAAAATATCAAAATTAAAAAAAAAATCATTCAGAAGATCTCAGAATTTCGAGTGACAACTATCGTATTTGTTGCAGTCATTTAAAAGATATATTAATGTATAAACAATTTTAACGTGTACTTTTTCCGTAGAGCACTTGCTTTTAGAGAAATTTAAGTAAAACTGTAAAAAAGTATCAAAACGCGCGACGACTACCGCGCACGATAGCCTTGCTTCTGTTGGTTGCATTTGCGCGACTTGGTGGCATTTGGTGGCTAGGTGCCTACAAGCCCTTAAAAAGGCCTGTGTAATGTGTAAGGTCAAAGTCTTTCTTTCAAGGGAGTCATCATCATCATCATCATTCTTAGCGTTTTGTCGTCCATTGCTGAATGCATCGTTTGCCCGCGACGCTACAATTATGTATTTATAGTGGCACCTGGCAATGGCAATAGAGAAAGTGAAGCAATAAATCTTTTATAAACCAATTAAACCCTACCCGCTCATATACGACGTGGAAACGTTGTAACCCCCCCAACCCCTCACAACCGCCCACCGTCCTTTAACAGTGTCCAAAATGCCGTATTTCCTGTGAGATTTATCTGCTCGACGCGTTAGAATCACTCATCGCGTTATAGGTAAGCGGGAAACGGGAGACCAGCGGCGCGTCACGCAGCGAGGTGCAATTTTACGACCATCATTTGTATTTATTTTGTGTGTTTCTATAGTCTTACATGGTAAGCTAGTGCGCTGGAGAGCAAATCAACTTCTTGAAACTTTGTACCTAAAATATGAAAATGGGGAATATTTTGAAAACTTCCGGCTCCTCTCGCGGCGACTCCATCGGATCGTCCGACGACGCGACGCTTCGAACACAGCGTCCCATTCACGGCCACGGAGACGTCCGCTAGCAACGAGCTGAGGAAACCCACTGAAGTATTGTATTAACCTGGGGGTGCATTATTAAAACCTTATTACGACACGATTTAATCGTAAGCTCATACATTGGCGTAATCGCAATATATGGGGTTTCGATTAAATCGTATCGTAAAAAGGCTTATGTAATGAAGCCCTCTAATCTTTGGGATTTTCTTATGAAACTACATCAACACAACATCTATCTTCTTCTTTTGAAGCCATTTTTTTTTATCTATACATCGTCATAATGTTATTACATATTTTAAAAAAAATCACAGCCTCACTAAGAATCGCTTCAGCCAAAGGTCATTGGAAATTTACTGAAAAAATGCAATATATTTTGAAAGCAATATTTTACATACACACCAAACTCATAACCATTCATTTTTTTGGCTTCATCTTAGTCGGGTTAAAATATAGCAAACACAGGCCGCACATGCCTCCAAAACCCATTTCAAGGGTTCCGAGCGAGTATGAGAAAAATAAATTTTTCTAAAATTTACCATAACTTTGTTGTTTTTCTACTTATACTTCCAATTCCAAAACTTGTCCGAGTGGACCATCCCAACCACCGAATGAGCATACCCGCACCCCGCTAATCTTACGACTTCTTTCCGCGCGCCTTTTTTAGCCTCTAAAATCACCATACAATTTTCTAATTTTTCATGTTTTATTTTTAACTTTTCTCAAAAAGTATTCCACTTTTTCCATAAAAACCCCTGTAACGATCTATGCGTCTCACCAAGACGCGTCTTTTGACACCACTTTTTTACGTAGCTCCAAAATTCATGGCTCAAACGCAAGCTTAAAAGGGGGCCTTACGTATGTCTTCTAAAAATCATTACGAATGATAAAATCCCGTTTCTGTATTTTTTTCATAATTTTCCGCCCCTCACACCCCCTATCACTTCAACCTCCATGAGTATGCCATTTAAAAAAAAATTAAAAAATTGTATCGACAAAAAATGCACATAATTATCGAGCTCACAAAATTTCACGAGAATCGTTTGAGCAACGCGACCTGTAGAGGAGAACATTCGGACATCCGCGGGACTGACGAGTTCGAAAGCTTTTTTACCCAAGCTGAAAAGGAGACACTCGCTTCGCGCTCGCTAGCTCGGTCAATACTCCCATCCTTTATGTCCTGAATCCTTTGCTTTACTTAATTATAATAAATTCACCAAGTTTCTTAGTTAGATTAAACAAGTAAAGTACAGCCATTTGGTCATTATTGCAAATAACCAACTTTACTTGTCAAAAATCACCATTATATTGTTTATATATTATAATAATATCCACTCTAACAAGTTTAAATACATCTTTTTCGCTCGCACATGTTTCAGTTATATCTATCACTACCTAGTTCCTTAAATAAATAAATAAATAGAGACTTTCTGCTTAGCAGAAGGCGGACTTATTGCCGGAGGCAATCTCTTCCAGACAACATTTATACACTACAGCACATTCGTATTGTTAGTGTATAGGTTTTCTTACAGTGTTTTCCTTCTCCGGGGTGCATTGTAATTTTGCACACAAATTTTAACCGAGATTTTAAAATCCGGAAAATTGTGCGCATACCAGGTATCGAACCCACGACCTTTCGCGTAAGAGGCGTGCGCTAACCAACTAGGCTACTCCGCAACCCACTTCCTTGTACTTGTACTTCCTTGTATGTAATGTTTGTAGTATTCTTTGAGGGCCACCTATATTATTTAAGTACCTGTGTTATTTATTAGGTACATAATAGGTCTTGTCGTAACTGGCTTAGCGATACTCGTCAATGGTGTTGCACATTTTACAGAGAAGTTTCTTGCCAGTTCTTTATGAGAAGTTGAAAATCATATTGTGGTGAGTTATTGACATAAAGAAAGAACCTACAATATTTCAGCCCCACCGGCCTAACCGTTTAGGAAAACTTTCCAGCGAAGTTTCATACCAGATCTTCTAAGAAGTAGAAGTTGTTTAATGCGAGTTATTGGCGTATAGAATAAACCTACAAAATTTCAGTCCAATCGGCTGATCCGTTTAGGAGGAGTTGTGCGGACAAACGAACAGAGAGTCAGACATTAAAAGTTTTTTTTAGCATAATCGCTTCATTGGCTTATACATTGTCATCGCTTCGTTCAGCTAATGAATACAGACATTGTATTTTTATCAGCTTTCATCCGTTTTCAGTTGACATCAATTCTGCATAATTTTCGCCTTACGTGTAGCTTTATGCGGGTTTAACAATTAGTAACCACGAACTGCTATTTCCGTTGAAATATCCCCACAGGAACGCTTTATATATTCTCCGTCCATAAGAGTTTCATCTTGCCTACTCGGCGCGCCTCCGCTACGGACGCGGACGTGACGTTGCATCAACCGCGCGCTCATCTTTTCGAATTGAAATCGTCGATTCTCGCAAGCTGCTGTTTTATCGGAGGGTCCACTGGGACTGGGAGGCGCGCGGCGCGGGGAGACGGGCGGATTCCTCAAGTAGTTCGGTCACGGAGGCTGCAATCAGTGCCAGGACTCGCCGATTGTTTCCTGCCCTCTAATAACCCGTCTGCTCCTTCGATCCCGGCTGGAGATTGCTGTGCGCTCGTCCGCGTCGCGTCCGCGCGCGATCGTCAAATGCTTTTTTATAGCGATTGCGGACAGACGATTCTTTCGTTTTATAGAAACTTATGAACTTGGACGCTCCTAGGTAAGAAATTACAAGATAGTAAATTAGGTCGACCAATTAATTTATTTCAGAAAATCGCATGACAACTGGATTTGTTCCGTCCGTCAACCCACCCGGCCCCTCCCGCTGTATACTATACGTGATGGTGATAAACCAAGACGAACGGTCGGAAGCGCTGGTTCATTCTAACGCACCCACGGGGTTGCGTTCAGAGTCACCGCTAATGATTCCTCAAGAACTGGATAATGTAAATGTATTATTATCTATACCCGCACTGGGAACGACCAACACGAAAAGTCCAAACGTCAAATTGCATTGGC
The DNA here is from genome assembly GCA_009867175.2 of Adela reaumurella. Taxonomy (NCBI): domain Eukaryota; kingdom Metazoa; phylum Arthropoda; class Insecta; order Lepidoptera; family Adelidae; genus Adela; species Adela reaumurella. The sequence continues at coordinate 10,041 of WYDE02094292.1, forward strand.
GCGTTTTTGAATTTTCTTTACATTCTGATCGATCCATGAAAAATATTGGCCTTTTACATTGCACGCGCGATTTAGGTTTGAAAGGCTCCGTTTAAGCCATACTACAATTTCGAAACAACATCATACCCGAAAACACAACTCCGCAGTGCAGACCATTTGATCAACTGTTACTTTGACGTTTATATCACCTTTCTCGATAGATTTACCTTGAGAAATTATCTAAAACTGGATAATGTTTAGCAACTTGTTTAAGTTATTATTGTTTTGTTGAGGATTGCGCCGATGTTTGTTGGGACGACCATTTAGGCATTATCCAGTTCTTTCTAACGCAGCCCGGAGACTTACGCTCCGTCCATACGCACTGTACCAAACCAATCTAATGCGTTCAATAAGATTGGTCTTTATTGTTTCAAATAAGGTTACTTAGCGACCTCCTTCTTTGGGAAAGGGTATTTAATTTTTACGAGTATGTACTCTCAGTGCTAACAGTTATCGCGTTCGCTCTCATTCACCACTCATACATACATATCATGCAATACTTGTTATGTGTAAGACTTTATGTAGGTCGGCATAATGTGGGCGGAATAAGTACATATATTAAGAAAAATCAAAATCCTATTCATGATAATAAGTGTATTTAAAAAAAACAAATAAGTGCATATAATCTTATCTTCTTTTATAAATTTACTATACCTACTCATTCACTGACTGACTAAAAGACAACGCACAGCCTAAGGCGACGGATATTAAATTACGTTTTGCACAGGAACTCCTTACTTTAACGTAATGTATCACAAAGAAAATATTTTTTTAACTATTTACCGAGAGTGAAATCGCGGGCAAAACAAAATATGGAGAAGATCACAACGCGCAAGTATTTCTTACCTAATAAACATATGAGGGCGGGCCAGGGTACTGGGTGGGTGGTGGCGGGAAGGGGTCCGTGGGCGGGGAGCGGCCGTCAAAAAGCGTGTAAGCTTGTATTATATAAAATGTAGAACCTGCGTATCACCGATCTATGATAATGAATGGCACAATTGTACCTTTAGCGGCACAATAGCCGCTAACGATGAGAGCGTGAGAGATGACGACCATTCTAGTAAGGGTTAAGATGTTGTATAAGCCTCCTCCTTCAGAAGATTACCGGTACCTTGGGTTGGTAGGGGAGGCTCTCAGAAGAAGTATGAAGAAAAATATTTTTACCGGAGACTTATGGGTACTTTTAGAGAAAAAAAGATAAATTTGAAGAAATTCATATTAATTTCAAATTTGGCGCTGTTTTTTCATCGTTTCCGGTCATGTCATGTTTTAGGGGTTAAGGTGCTGTATACCCACTGAATTGAGAATGAGTAGAACTGCCTTACTTCTCGCTCCCCTACCGCGCGCTTGTAGCCGCCTTATATGCGGTTTACATATAACCTTGATTTGCTTCGACCGGACCCCGCCAGTGCCGAATAGAGTGTAGCGGCGCGCACGTGTCGCGACAAATTTGACGAAATGACGGTTTGTTCGGTTAAAATTTGCAAAAATACAGCACGCCGTGTAAACTACAGAACAAATGGAGTAACTTTTCACAAGCAAGTCAAGTCTGTTCAAGCAAATAATTTTTTTATAATTTATTTAAGATATTAAACCTTTGCCTTGCTTTCTCTCTGGCTAGTGCTGCCAAAATGAGTTTTAAT
>WYDE02094402.1:0-11722 GCA_009867175.2 Adela reaumurella
ACGGCTATGTAAATAGTTCGTGTTTTCCGACCAGTTCAGTGTACCCGGCACGATCAAAGGGGGAAGCACTGACATGGCACCTAGTTCACCCGGTGTTGTGGGCTCACATCACGGACTTTGTAGGTGATGTAGCCAAACCGTGTAAGTTTCAATAAAAAAATAAAAAATCACATGCTTGGAATATAGGTACCTAGATAAAATAAAACCAATCTGTGTCATACACACGTACACACGCGCAGGATGCATCATATATACCTACGAATAATCTCACACCTGCTGAAACGAATATCAAAAACAATCGTTTGGGTATTTTATAGATAGCGTAATAATTCCACTTTCAGAGTCGCTTTATGTTCGTATTAATGTGAGGATTATCGGAAATTATTAGTACTCATAAATGATTCACGGTCGTGATTGTTTTTGAATGAATGCGCTAGTAGAATATTATGTAAGTAAAGATAAAAGATAACAATACGTGAGAAATGCATCGTAGTGAGATAAGAGGAGGTGTGACGATTGCTCCTGACCTAAAAAATTACTTTACATTACATTATTACATTACACTACACCGGCAAGACACGGCAAAAACCTATTGGTGAAGATTTCGCTTGTTTTATAGTATTTTTTCAAAGTTTGTTAAACAAATTTTCATTTGCTAAATATCCAAATCCACGAGTCACACCTAAATTTTATCCTGCACCACGTGTAATTGGTTTAAAGTCAAGATAATGTTAGAAAAAGTTACAATTTCGAAACTAAAGGAGTATTTTGGAGAATTTAGTACCATTTAGTGTTAAGTTTGGGATTTTTTTTACATATTTATTGACATTAATTAAAAAAAAATTAATTACGAGTCACTCCTAAATATAATCAACTTATTGAGGGTGTTTCTAATATACGTATTTTTTAAATTCGTTAAACAGAAATTCAATACGAAATGTGACAACATTTCAACGGAAAACACAAATTCAGCCTCTCGCTGTGGGACGAGTTGTCACGTCACGACCCGACTCGCCTGTTAAAAAAAGAGCCCAAATCAAACACGTTTTTGTCCTTTATGAGGAAACCATATAGAAATTTGAAGCTGTAAAAGTTTATTCTTTAGGTAGAGTGAATAGCTTCATTTTGACGTAAGTGAATAAAAATCGTTTCATGGGCTACCATGATATAATCTTTTTGAAATCTTTCAACGAGATTATGTTCTACTTGCTCCGTGATACCTTTATCGAGTAAGTTCAGTAAAAGATGAAAAATATAGAGTTCGAGTCGAGTGCTTAGAAGTAACATAATTAATGAATAAGGCAATATGTGCTTTTTTGTAAAAAAAAAACTCTCATCGAAATGTATTTACGACACTGAGTAAGCGATTTTGTATTTTATTGCTTCGAAGATAATTTAATAAAAAGTAATAATAAGTCAAATAATTTCCGGGGTTTGTGCTGAAATTAGCCCTCTGATAAGAGAATAATATATTATATCATGTGACATAATGCGGCCTGGTATCGCTAAAATCCTCGAAACTCCCATACAAATGAGCTGTAAATACCTACCTCACCCGACCGGATTTTAGGAAACCTTGGCGCGTTGAACTCTCGCCCGGCCCCGCACCCGTAGGCAGGAAGGAAACCCTTCATGCGTTTAACTCTTTTTTTACATAATTCTGTTGCCCCGCGGTTTCGCTCGCGGTACATATTTTCAAAATTCCTTTATTAGTATTCAACCACGTTGCTTGTGCAAAGGGACCTCCTGTACAAAGTTTCAGCTGGAAAGAAGTTGGTTTAAATTTCAGATGTAAAGTAATGTACCTAGGAAATCAAGGTGTCAGACTTATACAATAAGTGGTTTGTACCACAGAAGCCTGGCAGCACTATCATGTGTGTCTCTGTGTGTAACACGGTGAAAAATACGAAAATGAATTGATTGCATGCACAGACATATTATAATATATACGCATTTCGCTAGGTGTTTTAGCGGATGACGGATATTGCTCTTATGTATGGATAGTAGAACATAAGCGCCTACTCCGTGGGTGTTCCGGACTCCGGTGCGCGCACCCACCAAAATTTGGAGGCGGTCGAAGTACCCCTACGAATATAATTATTTGCATTGTAATACATTTTTATTAGATTGTTTCATTAGTTTCCTATTTTTTTTTTCAAATAAGTTCTTTATTTAAGAGGTCAATAATGGTTATAAAAAAAATTATGGAAAAATTTGGGGTTTCGCTTCCCTCGCCCAGTATTGCCCTATCTACCTGCCTGCCTACATGCATGCATATTATCGTCCAACGAAAAGATTACTGGAATATACACAAAAACACATTTCTTGGGAAAAGTGGTTTAAAGTTTTTGCATAATACTAAAAAATTTTAGTAAAATATCTAAAACTAAATTATGTATGATTTTAATGTATAGGTACCTACGTACTTACGACATAATCAGTCACAATTTGAGATATAAATACTTAATTGTAAAATTTTCAACTTTTATGTACTTTTAAGTTATTGAAGAATACGTATAAAAAATTAAACGTTCGTTTAAGTTTAATGATTCAGAAATATTATAATTATTGATGGTACACATGAACAATAAAGGAATCAATTCCCTGCTTTTTCGGGACCTCACTGGAACATCTTCAAAGTGTTATTGGAATATTTAAAAAAAATGTTTAGGTTTTTGGAGCTGTACTGGAATATTTAGAAAAAAAATTACTAATGAACTTGAAACTATAGCGAGCTTGTTTAATGCATTAGTAGTTTTTGTAAGCTAAGTCTGCTTTAGATTCGAAATTTATTTGTTCCAATAGTGAATTGGGTAGGTAGATTATTAAATTTTAAATATTAGACATTAACTCAATTTTTGTTTTCAATTTCGAGCACCCACATCGGCACATGTTTGGTTCTATATATGGTGATTGTGCTTTTTTTAGTTTATTTGCAGTACTCAGAGCAGGATATAGATGTATTTAGTACCGTTTGACTAACTGAAGGTCGTGTGAAGAAACGCGCAAAAATATTCACACTTACATCACCGACATCGCACGCGCCATACGAGTACAGACAACACTGACGATGACCAGTGACGAGGCGAGCAACTACATACGTGTCCTATTTACAAATTCTATCGCTTTATCCTCTATCAGATAATACCTAGATGTGACACAATTCACGCTATTTTTGCTTATTTCTAGCTAACTAGAAATTACTTACCATCGCTGGTGTAAATAGTAGTAGATATTAACAGCTTTGTACGATTGTATTGTAATAGTGACCGAAACGTCGGTCTTCGAACTTTCGGGAGCAATATCTTTAGTACCTATGTAGGTATGTATGGATCGCTCGTAAAAAATATGTAGCAAATAAAAGATGCCAATCGAATGAGAACATCGTGGCGTGGCGTGAGGACGTCAATTGATTGATTGATTGACCGAAGCGTCTGAGTCGGTTGTCGGTCAGTGCTCGTAATTGACCTTTTTCGGCGCACAGCAGCCCTGTGTTTTCCTTCAGTATAGTGCAGATGCACAAATTAAAATTAAATTATTAAATACCCCATAACAAAGGAAAACAGCGTACCAGTGCTTGTGTGCCATCATGTTTTATCTTGGTGTCGCCGTGTGCCTAACCAACGACATAGGTTGCCATTTTTAAACCTGTATTATGGGTTGATGATGAATTTTTTTTACTTAATTTTTCTTGACAATTTTTTTCCAATTTTTTTTTAATAATAAGAAAATAGTTTTCCATTTTCAAACTTTGGGATCTATGTCTAACGAAGTAATTTTTTAATCTTAAAAAATGCCCATATTTTTTTATTTTCGAAAATATTTTATTTACCATTGGATAAAAACTCGTTCATATGCGGTAGAAGGAGAATAGATCACTCAACCACCTCACCGTCCGTCGTGTCGTGCGTGCTGCGTCAGCCAGCGCTGATTCCCATAAACATGTTGACTTCAACTTTGTCTGAGTCATTCATTCATTGAATCGTGAAAAAGTTCCGTAGCAAATACAATTTCGGAGATGGTGATGTCAGACCATGGTGATACACAATCGAGAACCAGTCATCAATGTAGGTAGATCATCATGCCATCCAAAGATTTAATGCCATCACAATCACCAGACTTGTAGGCTAGGTAGGTATATATATGTAAATTGATGCTTGAAGTTCATGAAGTTCATTATTCGTTCATGAAGTTCATTATTCGTCGATGACCTCTTTCTCTAGCTAGTTAGGCAATACGTGTTTTCTGATCCTGCCTGACACACTACCTCAACTCAACCAACACAAATCACTTGTGATTTGTGTTTGATGATGATGAGGTTTGAATCAATTTTTTTACATAAAAAAAGGGTTACAAAGAATTAAGTTAAATAGGTAAATGCCGGTAGCTAAAGTATAGGTACAGTCCAATCGTCCGACTGAAAGCCAAAGAGAATTTAAGGCGCTACCGAAAATAAATATTCGAGATCTCTTACTGTCACATTGACCCCGCCCCGCCGGCCATAGGTATGCCGACCATAGAGAGAGAGGGACTTCGGAATTTTGTCTCTTTCCAGTGTAAAGCTTTAAAAATACACGTGTGTACTTAGGCAAGGATTTAAATCAGTTGTGATTTCGGGAAATCGTGATGGATGGATATTTTATTTGGGTGTGTGTGGCAGGATAAGATAAAACAAAACAGTGCTTAATTGATACGACGTACAGTCCGATCGTCTGAAAGCTTTACACCGGAAGTAGAGACCAATTCCAGATCTCTACAGACAAATACAGATCTCTGTCATATTGACGCCGACCATAGAGTAAAAGGGATTTCGGAACTATGCGTAAAGATTGAAAATTCACGTGTACCTAACCTACATAGGTAGGTATATATTTTATTACCTAGGTACATCGATGTATTACCTACTTACTTAGGTTCATCGAATTGTAAGGGGTCCTTACAATTCCATTATTAGGTTCGCTAGCTAATTGTAGTTGGATCATAGTTCGATGCATCTTATTCCCGCTTCCAAACTTGGTTGATAACCTATCACATTCAATGAGATAGAAAGACCCGTCCGTGTCCGTCCAGAGTCCAGACTCCAGAAGTCTAGCTATGGAGGCATAATATTTGCGCGAAATTGCTTTTTGAAACAAATCTACACCTAACGCAAGCCAGTTGCATGACTTGCATGCATGTAGGCATGCGTTCGTTCGTTAGAAAATAATGTTCATAGATTTTTTGCGCGTCCACGTGTTGGCGGGCATTCTCCGAAACAGAGTCGCGCGACTCGAACCGACGAATCAGGTGAGCGTACGTCATCATCGCATCACGCCACCTTCCCGCAGGCAATACAGCGAGCGAGAGTGAGAGCTACTCAGTCGTCTCACTAGTCCCGTAGATTGTGTGTCATGCATGCATGAATGACGGAATGGCCTTGGGCCGAATAGGTTTACAAAAAAAAACCTTTTCTTAAAACTTAAACACATTTAGAATGAAACAGTTGACATTAGGAGAGGAGAGATCAATGTATGAATGAAAGTGAAATTAATTTTGTGTGGTCAGATCTCTGAGGGTCAGATTCAAGGCCCTTTCTCTATTACAATTTGTGATTCAGGTTAAAGCTCTACTACTATTTCTGATGATAATGATGAATGATGAATGAGATGATCCATATTTTTTGTGTTGTGTGCGTAAGAGGCTATATAATTTAGTGATTTTGTTTGACTCAAGTTGCATCTGATAATATTGACGATGCTGATGCTGCTGACTGCTGCTTTGCTGACGCAAGCCAGCAGCAACGAACGACCTCGAAACGAAACGTCACGACCACGATCACGCCACGCAACGCTCTAACGCATAAACCAATGGCTGAGCCGGAGCCGGTTAACTATTGGCAGCGGCGGCGGGGGCGGCGCGGCGGCTCGGCGTTGGCAGACAGAGAGAGACAGATGGGAAGTTTACCGTCCCTGCCGTCTGCTGTCATTCATTTATTCCATTCCGTCACCGGCGTTTACCGTATGCGCAGGTGTTTCGGAGTGAATTTTTAGTTTTCGTATTATTCTAAGTTAACTACTTACTTCAGTTTTGTTTTGTTTTATTTCAACGTATTATTTTGTAACAACCCCGGCAGAGACTGTAAATAAGCCGGAAGCTGGACCGCCGAGTACGACCCCAGTAGTAACAGTTCACGAGGTCTCGACCCCGAGTAAGTATACAGTGTTCTTCCACTTCCACTTCTATCCCTGTTCTTTAACTGTCCTGCGCGCTTCCGAAGCCGGGTGAGGTTGTGGCACGCTTCTCACGCTTGCAAATCATTCGCTTGCACGTTCAGATAACATTATCTATCAGATCGATCGCCCGCTTTTATAATGTGAAGAGCCCTCTCGCAGTCACCAGTCGCCCGCATTCCACTTCCGCACTCGCACGTCGATACCCCTCGCATACCTATCTGTGTGTCTTTACCCTCGGAATGATTGGCTAATTGCAGGGCATGATATACCATTACACCCCGCTCTGCCGATTACGGATTTCGATTACAAGTTCTACCGGAACAGTCTGTATGGTTTGGTGCGGGACGGTGCACTGGAGATGCTGGCCTTCTTTTTGAAGGCAGCTCGCAGCTGGAATCGGGCCAACGTCACAGAGATCGTCGGAGAAAGCACATCTATAGACGCCGAAGACACGCAACCGACCGAACTGTATTGGGAGAGTGACAAAATGCAAAGTGAACGCAGTGGAGTGAAGTACGTGGACCGCTTCTACAGCAAGATCATTGACTCGATACAGTCGATCCCGGAGACGACGCCGAAGACCTTCACGGAATCTCACTACACGTACCCAGATCTCAACCAGATCTTGTACTCAACAGACCAGACACTGGCCGACTACGGTAAAGTTACAACTTCCATTCCCTTCCGAAACAAACGGCGATCGGCCCCCGAGGACCGACGTCTTCTGTTATGATTTGTAATTTCCATTTAGAAAGACACACAGATACCTACTATCATCCTTTACCTATATGTTGTGCATGAAACATTATTTTAAACATTCATCGTACTTTTAATCCATTCCGTTGCTTGTCATTGCTACCACATGGGAGTTGAATGCATGTCATTGTGGCAGGGAACGGAAACTGAAATTTGTGTGAAAAACTTAAATATATTTCATTCATGCATTCTCAATACCAGTTTCGGTTCCTGCGTTGTGGTATATCATTCTTAATAATGAGTAAATAATGTTTAAAATATAAGGATTCTGAAATGTAGGTACGTAGATTGTAGGTAGGTACTATGAGAATTAAAGTTAATTAATTCAAATCCTGCAAGCAATTAAGGCCCCATAAGTTGAAATGTGTCTACTTAGTTTAAATCAATCAAATCAATCACCGCTTGAGTTCTGAATATCCGGGCTTATTGCCAGCAGAAGTGATTGTTGAAGAAAATAGAAACTAATCTCCAATTTCTAAATACCTACCTAAAATTCTTAAAATGTACAATTGAAAAAAAGTCCAAAAAAATGTTTTATATCTCGGTTTTCGGTATCCGTCACAGATTTTCGCCATGTGTAACTTAATAAATGTACAAACGTAAATGAAACAGTTTATATTTGTAAAAGAACAACGCGTATGAATTCACTGCGCGTGGAAAGTATTCATTACATTGTTTTGTCGCAATTGCGTTTGAGTATTGTTTAAATTACATTTTGCCGTCACGCATGAGATTCTAAGCTGGCCGTTACCTAGATACTCGGTCTACGTTCCTATTTAGTTGGCTAAAACAATAAAAATAATTTGGTTACATTAAACATTCAGCTGATTAAACCCTTTAACGATATGTCACGTTACATCCTCATACTGTGTCTTATCATTTACTTTAACGGTAAACAAAACTTTTTATGACAAATAATTAACCCAACTGGAAATATGTTGTAACACAGGAACAGTTGAACTGGTTGTGAATCTGTTGTTCAGTATTGTCGCACCATCCATGACTAATATAAAAAAATATTCAAGGAGGAAGAAAAATTATTTAAATGACTGTAACTGAACTCTGTGATTGCTTTAATGATGGTAGTAATTGACTCAATAGATTGATCATTCAGTTGATTGTCTCAAGGCTAAACAGTCAACACCTACATTTTATTCTAGGAGCGCCTACGTTGAAATTTTTTTTTTAAAGTTATGCACTTACCACTCATCAGTGAAATTGAACAAATGCATGCTAAATACATATCGATATTAAGCCATTAATGCTATAATTCATCTTGAGTTCTAAAGACGTACTACAAAGACAAAACAATATTTATAAAATAGAGTTACTCAGAATTATCTAAGAACTCTAAATTTGTTTTTATATTGTCTTCGTAGAACGTAAACCTCCAACTGGCTTCGGACCCTTCCCAAGTTTCAGATTAGTTGCGGATGCTTCCCAAGCAAATAATCCTACGTTTGGCTATACATTGCTGTGTGTGTGTGTGTGTGTGAGTGTGAGTGATGTAACCGACTCTAGTCAGCGAGAAGTAGGTTACTTTCGATATTTGATGACCGAGGCAGTTAAAATTAGCCGACCGTAATTATCGCGTGATCTTATACAGTGACTCAATGTCTTTATTAGAATTCAGAGGAGCAGGTGTCCTTAAAACGTGCATGTGGTGTCCCAAACAAAATTGCACATGACTCAGTACCTCTAATATGGTAGATTTATAATCAAAGTATGATTTTATTAAAAAAAAATTGTGTATGTAGGTATATTAATTTGGTACCTACTGCCGTTTTGAATACTTAGACAATGCTGTAGGAGTCGAACAATGTACTGCATTATTTCTATGTTCAATAAATAATAGATATTATGCCATTCTGATGAATGAAAAACCATTACATACGTGCACTAGACACCTACGGGTTAAAGGTATCTGTCGAATTGACAGTCACCTTGCCTCAGTGTCTTTGACGTAAGAATGAATTGACTTGTATGCAATATTTTTTTTCTGATCAGTAAGTACGCACACGTACACTTGACGCCTACATGTTAAAGGTCTCTGTCAAATTGACAGTCACTTTAGTGTCTGTGACGTAAAGGATGAATTTATTTTATGCGATTTGTTTTCTGATTAATAAGATGTACATACACTAGAAGCCTACATGTTGAAGGTCTCTGTCAAATTGACAGTCACCTCAGTGTCTGTGACGTAAGGATGAACTGATTGGAATGGTTAAGTCACTGAATTGAGCGAATGATCTTCATCATTTTAAGTATGTCCACAACTCAAGGATTACTTTGCTGTTGGCTTATGCCATCTCTTGACGAAGAGCGAATATATTGAGAAATTTATATAACATGCGAGAAATGCAGCTGAAATAATTGGTATCTCTAGGTTTACGTGAAAAATACTTGAATTTTTTTTGTATGTACATAGTTTTGTAGTAGGTATACACTGCTTTCTATATTTTTATTAAGATATTTTTATTAGTTTCCATATTATCCCAAAAAAGAGTATATTTATATCATTCGATCATTTCCTTGCCTTAAGTAATATCATGGTTCGGTCATGTTAGAAGAATGAATGATAGAAGACTACGAAAGAGATTCTTGGAGCGAATGTGAGTGGAAGATTCGGGAAGTAGACGAAGACGCACGTACCTAGAACAGATCGATCGGGTTCTCAAAAACGGGTAAGTGGGCAGTACCCGTAACCGACGAGCATGTGTGAAGAATATTATGAGAGTGAAAGAAGTGGCAGAGGTGTGTCAGGATCGTATAGCACAGGGAGATCCGTTGTCTCTGCGTACCCCACTAGGAAAAAACAGGCGGGACGCTATGTATGTATTTCAAGGGCATTTGTATTAAGATATAACTCTGTGAAGAGAAAATTAAATAAGTATTGATTGAAATGACTGCCTTCTGTCAGATACTTCAATAAACAGATATTGATTGAACATTGTTCGCTGTTTAAATTTAAAACGATATGTGTTAGGAACATTCCGGTTTGCGTACTTATGCTAATTAATTATGTTCTTCCTGTACTAATTGCTGAACTAATTGTTTTTCAAATTTTCTTTAACACAGGTTGCGGTGCTTTTGTGTTAACATTTTATGTTTTCTATTGTCTAACTTGTGTTATCTCTCCTTCTTGTTCTAGCAATGGTGGAGATTTTTTGTTTTTATTAAAGTTATTTTTTTTAAAGTTTTTATTGATTGCCTGCATAGTTACATATTTATTTATTATTAAATTATTTAATAAAACCTGAATTCATTGACTCTCTAGGCCTGAATTTGAATCCCGACCTTCTGAGGGTTAAGGGTTAAGGGTGAGTATCCGTTTATTTTAGGTAAATGTGAGCATTATTAACACCAAAACTTTTAAAATATAATACTTAGACTGAAATAATAAGCAACAGTAACAATAGTTCTTCATCTATAGTCTTACCGTGACATAATATAATTTGTCACATTTTTTGCATCCTTAATGATAATTTTTCGAAAACATCTTTTGTAAATCTATTCGTAAAAAGAACTTTGTTTGTGTGACCGGAACAATTGGGACTACAAATTTTAAAGATTTTAAAAATTGTAATTTTTAATATTTTAATAATTGCAAAACAATGTATTTAGTCATGGTAGAATTAAAGCAGACAAAATAAACTTCTTGCCATTGAGTGTGAATTATAAAATCAAATTTACTCCTTGTTGCAATTTTAACTTATTAGTAGATGTGCTCGCGGCTCCGTCCCCGTGTTTGATGCAGGCGCGATCCTCTGTGCATACCGTTAACGCTTGGCTGGTTTTTTTTATGCTATCGTAATGACATTTGACGACGCATTCAGGACGACACTAAATCATATTTTGAAAACCGCATCACAATAACACAAACCAGTTTTGAGTTATATAGTTATAAGTGAACAAAGTCGAGGACAGAGTGATAAACACAATTTCTTCAAATATATAAGTATTTTTATACTTAGTTTCGTTAATATAAACTAACTACCTGTAATATAATTTATCGAGAAATCAACAAAAACAGACAAGCATCGCTACTGTCTTATTCTCTACTATTATTATGGTGAATGTACTGCTCAGTTTCCTAAAAACGAATACTCTCACTTAAGATAACATTTCCTATTCTATCTAAGAGTATAATTTATTATTGATGCGAGTGTGAAACGGACGAGAGTAAGAAATAATGATGTTGTGTATGTTTGCAGGTGTGACTGCGCCGCCTAACACCGGAACTGGAATCTCATCGACGGGTCGCGACGCGGGCGTCGTTGCTGGCATTGTCGTAGCCGTCATCTCTGGACTGATCATCCTAGCCGCTTTGGTCAGTACTGCATTCGTTACTCTTAGGGCTATATCTCACTAGGACCCAACAGTCTGTACGTGGCCTAGGATAGCGCGATTAGAAAATTAAGAATGGCTAATACAGTTTAAAATTGCATAGCAGATCACGAAGTAGGGTATGATGCGTGAGGGACGCTTTATACCTGGACAAGTGTGGATTGTTTGGTCACACTCGGCCTGTCACATGGACGATGTGAATATCTCATGTTACGTCGCTCTACCTCTAGGCCTCTCTAGGCCTGCTGAGATCTGTAAAAGATCATATTATATGGAAAGGGCTAAGTAACCGTCACTGAAGGCATCCTACATAGCGTTGTAAAAGCCCCTACTCGTCCCCACTAGCACAGTGATAGTTGTGACTGTCACAAAACTAGCACGGGGCTAGCACCGTGCTAGAACCAGTG
>WYDE02094513.1:0-11720 GCA_009867175.2 Adela reaumurella
TTCACCGGAGTGTCAGCGGCCATTTAGCACAAATTCTAAAGTAATAAATATTGTGCTCCCAGTGGGTATCGAACCCGTGCCACCCTCTTGAGAGGCTTGCTCTTGACCGCTTGGCCTATCTGACAATCAGGAGGTTTTATATAAGTTCTATTAAGGATAAAATTTGAAGTAGTATTTTATGTATTAACAGTATGATAAGAGTGAAATTACATGTATACATAATATGTATATATTTTTGAACATGATGGATTATAAGTTTTAATAAGTAATTTATTTTTAATTTTATATATTAGTACCTTACCAACTTACTGTGGGACAGTAGCTAAGTGGCAAGGATGATAACCATTTCTTTATTTTGAATTTTAGGTAGTTAGTAGCTTGCATTGTGTTGTGATCTTGGGGGAGTTTATTATACAAATTTGGGCCTAGGAAACTAACAGTATGCCTAAAAATGTGGTTTTGTGTTTAACCCTTGTCAAATCTTGGTGACTGTTTGCTCTAGTCATGAAGTCATGATCTGTGGGATTTAGAATGAGAGGATGCGTATGAACATGAATGGTCAGCCTAAGCATGTAGTTTTGACGGACATTTAGGACGGCACTTTCATTATATAAGGCTTCAGTTGGGTACCTAAAGGCTTTCTGTACATCACTTTCAAAACGGAACGTTGTGACTTTTCAACTACTGCCTAAATGGTCTTCGCTGGTAGATTTCTCCTCTTTGTGCCTTACAGCTTGCCGCCGATCAGTTAGGTATATCCTATTAGTATGACCACGGATACCAATAGCTTCCAGTTTCTTCAGCAAGATGGGAGTGGCAACCGTGTCGAATGCCTTAGCCAAGTCAAGTAATATGCCTATGCATTTCTCTTGATTGTCCAAAGCACTCGACACAAAATTGGTTACTTGTAGAATCGCATCCTCCGTACTGAGATTTTCACGGAACCCAAACTGATTTTCCGATAAGTATAAGTTTGTGTTTTCCAGGTATTGAACTAGCCATGCTTTAACATTTTTTTCCAGTAGTTTTGATAAAACTCTTAGCAACGAGATTGGTCTGAAGTTGGAAATCTGGTCCACTGTCCACTTTTGTGTATAGGAGCAATGATGGCTGATTTAAAAGAATCAGGAAAAATACCCGTTTTTAGGCTGAGGTTGTACAGAAAAGTAGTAGGTTCTAGCAAATGCTCAGAGATATGTTTCAGAATTTTAGCTGACATGCCATCAGATCCACCTGAGCTTCCAGGTTTCAGAAGAGAGAACAATTTTTTTTAAATTTCAAGAGGGTTGGTAGCACACAGAAAAAAAGAATGTGCAGTAGGATGTGGTTCCTATACAAAACTACAGGTGTTATCGAGTGTGGGCACAGAAAAAATGGGTAGTATAAAAACTTAGTACACGCACATTTAGTAATACGACTCATAAGATAGGCTACTTAAAATCTAATTCTGGTTACGCTAAGATGTGGCTCCTATACCAAAACATGATATTTTTCCAGCGTGAACACGTAGCGAAGACGCATGCGAAATATGCACGTCGTGCAAGATTTACCAGTAAGGCTCATAATATTGGCTACGCAAAACCGAGTTCTGATTACGCTAAGATGTAGCTCTAATACAAAACGACATTTTTTAACTAGCTTGGGTACGTAGCGAACATGTGGGTGGTATAGAAACACACACATTTAGTAATACATTTCATAGGATAGTCTACTTAATTAAAGTCCAGTTTCGGTTACGCTAAGATCTGGATTTCATACAAAATTAGAAGTTTATTTTTACAAGCGTGGAACCGTAGCGAGAACGCAGATGCTATATAAACTTGGAACACGTAATTTTAGCTGTACGGGATACAGAATAGGCTACTTAAAATTCATTTCCTGTTACGCTAAGGTAAGGCTGTCATACAAAATTACAGGATTTTTTAAGCGTGGACATGCAGCGAGTAACTTAGAACACACACTTTTAGCTGTATGGGACAGCTTATTTAAAATTAATTTCCGTTTACGCTAAGATAACGCTCCCACACGGAAGATATGTACATGTTACAGGGTACGTAAAATCCAGTTCCGATTACGCCAAGGTGTGGCTCCCATACAAAATAGCTGGTTCTTCGAACGTGAACACGTGGTAGCGAGAACCGAAGGCGAGATATAAACTTATAAATTTAGCTGTACGGCTCAAACCAGACTACGTAAAATCCAGTCTGTTTACTGACAGACAACCCACAACCTAAACCCCTGTATGTAGAATAATGAGATTTTTCACACGGGTACCTTTTGTAACGTGGGTGAGCACTAAGAAACGATTTTTGAAAATTAATAGAGTAAGAGGGTTAAATATGGCATGAACCTTGTTATGGAAGTTCTTAATTTTTAAAGTTAGATATATATACTCGTATATTCGTGAATGTAGAATAAGTGTACGTTGAAATAAACGCCTGAAGTTTATTACCGGTTCTTCGTCGCTGCTAATTAAACAAGTGGAATATTAAAATATTAAAAATCCGAGTGAAGTGTATTCAATAAACAATAAAAATGAGACATTTAAATTAAATTACAACATCCCCACGCCTAATTGTCTTTTACTCCTGTCTGTGGCCTGTTTACATTTAATAACACCATAACAGCGACACCTCTAGCTCCTCACGAAGATATTCCACCTGTACTATATGATCGTTGTGTTAGAGTGCCCGCTAATTTAGCGTCAAGTTCCGTCATAACAAGTCCGTCTGCAGGCGTGTGCTCGGGGGTGGTGCGGTGCTGGGCGCGGCGCTGGGAGGGTGAGATGACGTCAATGCGACCTGCAACACACTATTAAGGGGATTACATTGCTCGTTTACACTGAAGGGCTGTTAAGCTGCTTACAGGATATTTTTAGCAAATTAAAGCTCTACTTGAGCTTTTAAAGCATATTACTATTTGACTAGTAACAATTGTACGTACAAGGATACCTATTACATACCTTCTCAGGACAAGTCCTATAATAATATGGTCTTGCCTAGACAAAAATAATGTTTTAGATGTGAATTTAAATGTATTGTTGAATAAGATTTTGAATGTTCATATTAAGTTTAACGACTTGGCTTGGTCTCAGATCACTCTTCCTGTAAGAACGGGTGGTTCAGGTGTTCGCACGGTTGGCGACATCGCTCTGCCCGCCTTCTTATCTTCAGCCTATAGCTTCTCTGGTCTCGTGGATACTACCTTACGCCCTTCACTTGGTGACGTAGAGATCATGTGCTTGGAAGAAACTAAGGAGCAGTGGCGGTCGCGGTGGCCATCTGAACCAATCCCAGTTTGTATACATTCACAAAGAGCCTGGGATGAGCCAATTTCAAAACTTGTTCACAGTTGTGAATCCTCCTGCTGCATTCAGCAATGGTTCTTCCGTCGACCGCGCACGTATTCTGACCGCCTCCAAGACGGAGTCCGGAGCGTGGTTACATGCGTACCCTGCACCTTATCTTGGCACCCTCTTAGTTAGATAAGGGAACACTCCGGATCGCATTCAGCCTCCGGTTCGAGGTCAGATTATGTGAGCCACATCTTTCAGCAACTAATCTGTCTGGTGTCGTAGACGGGTTGTACAATTAGTTTAATATTACTTTAGATCTGTCTGCGGTTGTTCCACGGTGCGTGTGTGTGTGTGTGTGTGTGTACATATGTGCGCACTGCACAGGGATACCTGGAAAACGTCAAACGTGCGAACGTTACACTTATCGGAGCTGAATGGTGCGTTACTGAACACGAGCATTCCTGCAAACGCAGCCTTCATACATGCTCTCCTCGTTTCTCACAGCAGGCGGTCGAGCAATCTCATTACATTACCGTAGTAAGAACAAGTGCATGATCAGTTTAACTTTAGGGCTCGGCGTCGCTCAGCAGTTAAAACCTCTGGCAGTTTTGGATTGTAATAGTTGCTTCCTGCCAAGTGCAGCGAAGGGGTTTGGCATCCTGTATTACTTGCTACGCTATTCTCAATTGTCTGTTGGAGAGGATTATTTCAGTCCGACGTCTGCATCTTTTAAATTTGCCGTAGCCACCGAACCACGTACTCTTAAGGCACGCTAGAATTAAAAGAGCGTGAAGCGATAACTCGTTAGGTTTAAGGGTAGTCCAAAAGGACGAGAAAGCGATATATTCTTTTATATAGTTAGGTAGTCAAGAGTAACGAGAAGCGATATCTAGTTCTCTTGGTGTCATTGTATTTATACACTTAGCCTTACACATACTGGGTAGGCCGAAAAGCGATGTACAATAGAAGTTAGTAGTTAGAATAACACTAGATTTAAGCTAGACTTAAGTGCATGATGCGCTAAGGAAGATTTGCTCGTCTCTGCGTGGCCCTTAGTGCAGGCAATGTAAATTCGAAGTCAATCATTACCTTGGTTGTATCCATTCACGTGTGTGAAAGATGTGTCATACTGAAGTTTAAATTGGCGAAATAAATTGAATCGAGTTTGTAGCAAGAAGTGGATCGTAACCGCATCCGAATGCTTGCATGTAGTAGTTGGAATATTGTCACACTCCGAGTGGGGAACGAACCCGCACCTCCCGCTTGAGAGGCGCGCCCTTGCCCGCTCGGCCAATCTGACACAACTATATAAATAATAATAATTGTTTAAATGCTTAAGAGAAAAATAAGAAAGTTTGATTTTAAGAAAAACACAAACCTTGCTTCTCCTTCCATGATAAGAATTGATTTGTTAGGAACTGAGACGGGAATATATTTGCCACTGTGATGTTTCCAGTCCATGTTGACAGAACCTCCTAGGGACAATGACAGAATACAGCTGCCAAATGGAGTATGCTTGTCCACGTGAGATGGTATACCTGAAATAATGGATACTATAAATAATCCAGGATAGCACCAAAAACTAATTAAGCGCTAATTGTAATTATCCGTTAATTAGCCATACAAATGCTGTAATTCTCAGTGAATTATAAATAGTGTTAAGTAGTGCTTAGTGCTAGCGCTTAATTTGTTGTTTGTGCAAGCAGCCCTAACACTCTTTAGGTTAGCGTAGTCGAAAAACATAATGGTTTTTTTTAACATAATGTTTTTTGTTAAGTTTTCAAGATTACTAAGTAGGTATATGGAAATATGAAACAATTTTTTGCTTGCAGAAAATTTAATTTCAGATTATATGAATAATCCCCGATTGCACCAAAACAAATTAAGTGCTTATATATATTTTGAATATTTTATATTATGTATGTACGTAATTGTCATTCATTACAAATACTAATGCTTAATTTGCGGCTAATTAAAATTACTATTTAATGTGGATAATTAACGGGTCATTGTAATTAGTGTTAACAATTTCGTTAGTGCAACTAGCTCTAACACTTATTTATTTTTCTCAAAAAAAAAAAAAAAATTATAATACTTCTACTTGTACCACCTAACTAGCTGTACCACAAGTAGTAGCCACGTATAGAGTTAGGTCAAAGTCAATGAATTATTATAAACTAGCTGTACTTGTGGCTCCGCCCGCATGGTTACGCAGCTAATGAGTCACGGTTGGCCAATTTTTGTTATGCTATCGTGATGAGATTTGACAAGTGCCATAGCCGCCTGTAGTCTATCTCTGTCTTTGGTTCCAAGCCTGGAAGTGCATGACATGGCTTAGTCGCAGGTAGGCCAAAATTGTATGGTAATGCGACATTGCCATGTTGACAATCAAATGTGGCAAAGTCGCATTACCATGTAATGTTGGCCTACCTGCGTCGTTGCCTGAGTTTACTTTACCTTTTTTTACCTGAGTGTACTTGTAGACTTGGAACCAAAGTAAGAGATAGACAACACGCAACTTCGCTTGTACTGCCTATGCCCTCGTACCTTCTTAGTTGATGCAGCAAGGATGTGAAATAAAAATAAGTCTCCTTATTCCTTTGTTTTTAAAAAGCGCTTTGAGGCGCATCTCCTCCAGTAGTTTTTAATCCCTGCTTGGTGAACTCAGGGTTTTTAAGAGTACAAATATTTAGTATATGTATGTATCTTATTTTGTAAGTATATATGTATGTAGTAACATTTCATTGTAAAAAATATTATATTATTATATAATAAATATTTACATATCTACATAATACTATTATATAATAATAATATAATATTACTATGTAGATATTTGTATATTTTTCATTTTGAATAGTTACTTACTTATATTTCTTCTTGTCATATTTAATGTATAATTAATTGTACTTAGTGTATTAAGTGTTTTGGATAATTTACCTTCTTTTTACTTTCATTTGTGACACTCATACCCTTATCTAGATCCCAAAGGCATGCAGGTAGAGAACGCTGTATTAGTGTTAAGCATTACCCTTTTGTACCTTATTTAAGTGCAATAAATGATATATTACATTACCTTCTCTCAGAAGTCTGGGCACAGCCACCCATGACTGTTGACTATAAAAAAAAATCACCCGATGGCAGCAGCCAGTCAGAAATGTAGATTTCAATTGCGGTGGTGGGTGGTGCGTGCGGGGTAGGGGTAAAATTTTTTTTATTTTATATTTCCTTTCGTGTTGAATATACAAAAAAACAATCTATGGAAAGATTGTAGAGCTCGGTAAGCTCTATTCGACTGTATATAGCAGGGGCCACCACATGGCGGACCGGATCCGGACCGCCAACCGATTTTGAAACCGGACCCTGAAAAATTTTAATATCAGTAAGTATCCATCAAAAGTTTTTTATATCCTATCCCGATGGTGAATGAAATGAAAAATTTACTTTGAAATTTTGTGCAATGTTTGGCTAAAACATATATTTATGAAGCAGCGTTTTACAAGATGAACTTTATTAAAAATAAATTCCGATCTCGTCTTAGCAATGACCATCTCCAGGATTTAATAGTAACAGCTTGCACATACTTAATTCCAGACTTCAAACAGATTGTTCAAAGTAAGAAATGTAATTTTTTAAATTAATATTAGGTAAGTACTCACTTTGTTAATGTCTAATTAGCTGCATATTTATGTATTTATTCTTATTTTTTTCCCCCATATACTAGTATAATTTATTTTATGTATGAATATTTAATTCTATGTTTTTTTATATTTTTTAGTATATTTACACTACATACTGCCTCTCTGCTGATTTACGGAACGCAGCTAACACAGATGGCGCTTCTCCGGCTAACACAGATGACTCGTAAGTTCTATTAGTCTATTTATAATCTGTTTTTACTTCAGAGTGCAGTTTTTTCCTTTTTTTTTTAGTTTAATACAAATTTATTGTACGCCTACATGCTTGTATATCACTTCCCAAAGGTTACAATGTAAAGAGTGCAATTGTGCACTATGCTCGCCTTTTGTATATCCTGTCCTGTGTAATTGGAGTAAAATAACGTATACATTAATTCATTCATCTTTAATTTAAAAAAATCTGATTTGATCAGAGTAAAAAATTTCATTTTCCACTTTAATATTATGTACTTACTTTCTTGACTAATAGATGTAACCTTTATAAAAAAAAATATGATTTCTTTTCATGTTATATGTTAACCGACATTTTAAACTTGTTTGCCAGTCATAATCTACCAAACGACCGCGACAGATTAAACGGACCCCAATTAAACTAATTGGAGATCCCTAGTGTATAGCATGCTTATATCTGTCGTGGAAAAACTTTTTATGATTTGTTAAAAAATTTGATTGGCCGCCATGTAACGGGCCGATTTTGCTCATATACGAACTTAACAGAGATATTAACCCAAAGTATTTTTGTACCAAGTTTGGTTAAAATCTGTGGAGAAATGCGCCCTCCAATTTGTACATTTTGTACGTTAGCTTATCAAGATCTACGAGTACAATGTTCCCTAAAAAATATTTTTTTCGTATATCCAACACAAAAGCAATCCGCCCGCACTGCTTCCTCCAACCACGCACCAACCTACCGCCGCAATTTAAATCTACCTTTCCGGCTAGTTGCTGCCATCGGTGAATTTTTTAAATCTGAAATAATATTTACCTTGACCCGGCTCATATTTATTAACTGTCAGCTGGTCCGGCATGCCGCAACAACTTAAATTTTTGTTGTTCTTTAATCTCTCAAATATAAAATTGCATTGTGTCGGTATTTTGTTATCTAAAGGCGCATTTAAATCTACGTCGTTGCTTCCGTAACGAAATTCGTACCCAAAATGCCTGACTTGTCTGTTCTTTAGGACACCTGTCGCCTCAATGTCCAGCCAGTCGAAGAGTTGGTAAAGGAGTTTTTCTTCTTCAAAGGTAATGAAGTTTTCTAATATCGTCAATCCTGGAGGATTCCGATTGGGAAATATTTTGGTGCGATCTGGAACTAAAAGAAAGGCAACATTTTTTAATTTAAAATTGAAATCCATCCTCTAATGAGAGGTATTCAGTCATACACTTCCTAGGTGACTAATCGCCTTTGATGCAGTATACATACTCGTACATACAAGTTGATTTACCTTTGCGCGACTTCTGAAAGAGGAATACGGATAAAACAACTTTTTACTTCGCCCATTTTACGGTCGCCATAATCGTCCTACTGAGAGGACTATTCTTAGTGCGGTGGATAAATTATAATCTACTGGTTCAGTAAACGATCAACCAACATCCGTACGTCGACGAAATGCAAGATCTGCCGAAAACATCACCGCTGTCCGTGAGAGTGTTCAGGAGAATCCGAGGCAGTCGATTTCGTATCACACAAGAACTTGGCCTTTCGCAGACCACAACTTGGCAAATTTTGCGTCGTGACTTGTGCCTGCACCAGTACAGAATTCAACTGACCCAGGATCTGAAGGTAAACGACCATAGACAACGATGTGTGTTCGCTGAATGGGCTCTGGAGCAGTTGGCAAGTGACCCTAATTTTCATTAAAAAATTATCTTCAGCAATGAGGCCCGTTTCTGGATTAATGGGTACGTGAACAAACAAAATTTGTGAAATTTGGGACGATACCAATCCACATGAGATCCAAGTGTGTTCAATGCATCCCAAAAAAAAACATTGGCGGGGATTTTGGGCTGGCGGGTCATCGGTCCATATTTCTTTGAGAACGACGTTGGCCAGGCCATCACCGTCAACGGCGAGCGCTATAGGTCGATGATTACCAACTTCTTTTGGCCTGAATTGGATGATATGGATTTAAACAACAAGTGGTCAACAGGACAGCGGTACGTGCAACACAGCCCATGCAACATTGGACATTCTGCACGAGTGATTTCAGAAAATGGTCATCTCACGTGGAGGTGATGTGAAATGGCCACCGAGATTGTGCGATTTGACCCCGTTAGACTTTTCTTCTGGGGTTTTCTTAAGTCGTAGGTTTATGCGAATAAGCCACCAACCACAGCGGCCCTAAAAGACAACATAACAAGATATAACATGACAAGATATCTTCGCCGTCCCCAGGGCAAATTAAAAATTTAAATGCCTCGAACCCTATTAAATGAGCGCCGTGCACCCCAAGGAAGGAAAGGAACCCCAAGTGCAGTTCAACCCTCCAGGGTTCCGTGTCGACATTGTGCACAGTGCAAGCGACCAATTACTTCACACTCGTACCCCGCCAGGGGCTGCAATGCAGCTTAGTTTGTATTCATCTTTTTGAATTATTTATATTATGGCTCCGACTGCGCGATTAGAGCAAACGTGAACTTCGGCGCATGAAAGCCATACTTAGCGGGTTTTTGTTATCTACCCTGATTAAATTTGGCAAGTTCACATTCGGGACTACACTGAATCAAATCAAGGTCAAATTCAGCCTGATTTATGCACCAGAGTCATGGAAAATTGGACATTTCGGATGTGCCCCACCCAGAGAAGCCGCGGCGGACATATGAGCGATGTTATTTTCCACACATAATGGCATCGATAGGCCTTTCAAACGAATAATTCTGAAGCATCTAAGCTGACGATTCTGAAGCGGTACTTACTCCACAATCAAGTTTAAATAAAATACCTATTAAAAGACCAAATGGTTAACAAATTTAATTGTTTATTACCTTTGTCTACATAGGACATGTAGAGAGGAGGACCATTTTTCAAGACTTTCGTTCTCCCGTGTGATTCTAAGAAGATTTTAGCTTCTTCGATGGAGTCAAACACCAGAAAGGAGTACGACTGCCCCTTTTCACATACAAACTTCGGCAACGTTATGTGAGGTAAATTGCTCTGAATACAATGCAGAATTTCATTCTTTTCTAGTCCGGTAGCTTGGCCAGCGTTGCATATCACAATGTTCTGCGGACAAAAAAAATAACATCATGAAGGATAAGAATAAGATGTGCTAAAAGTCAACACACTAGCCATTAGTGCTCAACTTGGCACGGTCCTTAGTTTGATTAGACTGTAGAATCTAGAGTAATCATGTTGTGATCCTCTAAGTGGCTGCTGTCAAAATATGAGTGTATACACTGTTTTATGGGAACACATTTGTAAGTACAGTAGAGCGTCGATTATCCGAACTAATTGGGAGACATGGGTGTTTGGAAAATAGATTTTTTCGGATAATTGACATCTATACATCTATGAATAAATAACTTTGTAATGTATACACATTAAAATATTTATGTGTTTAATAATGAAGATTTATTACTTTAAAATACATATTATGACAGATATTATAAAGGGGCGAGTTTTGGCTAGCGTGTATTGCTGAAACGGGCGGAGCAAACCGCTCGCGCTGTTGCAACGGAGCGACGCACGCACTCAGCTTTAAGGCTGTTCGGATAAGCGGTCGTTCGGATGACCGACATTCGGATAATCGACGCTCTACTGTATTAGATTGTGACACTATCACAGAGAATTTTCCAAGGACCTCTACGACGCAATCCCTTCAATGCCATTCTACCATTCCTCCATGTAGTCTCGAGTCCTTCAAGAGGGGCGTGAATAGGCACCTGTCAGGCCGGCACGGCATTCACAACCCCCGCTTAAAACCGCATGTCCATGGGCGTCGTTAGTCACCTTCTGGATGACTCGGCGCCATATGTCGCGCTCTAAATAAAAAACTTGAGCAACAACTTGTTAACACACCCACACACTGGCAATATTCCCTCTACTAAGGACACACCAATACAAGCAATGGATATTATGTGTTACGTAACGACGTCTGAAATCCATTATATGACAGAGCATCCGTTCCCTAGTCGAGTTTGCTACTTTTGTCTGTGTGCCTCCTGCAAAAGATCACCTTATTTTCAACTCTACTGTTACTTTGACAGCTGTCAGAAACCACATTGTAAGAAATACAATCTATCACAGCATTAGCAAACTTCGCGTGTGTACCTACGTAAGTATTACTTCGAAATTGTTACCTACGATAAGTTTCAATATTCTACGATATAAGACTACGCAGTAACACTAAAACTTTCTATAAATCTTAGCTTTATTGTCACATTATTGCGTCAAAAACCACCAGGAGATAACAACCACGTCTCATACAAAGGATTTCAGACAGATTGGAGTTTACCTGTTATTAAAACTCTGATTATGTTTCCAACGTCTGAAATCCAGGTAATTCCTACCTGGTGCATTATAATGAATTCAATAATGAAGAAAAAACAACACGTGGTTTGTGACAGCTGTCAAAGTGACAATAGAGCGGACGATAAGGTGATCTATTGCACGAGGCACACAGATAAAAGTCAAACAAAAAATTTCCTTTGGAAATCTCAGGAGTAGTTTCTAGTGTCGTCTATGTTAAGTATGATCTTAACGGCGACAACATACGGTTGATAAT
>WYDE02094624.1:0-11719 GCA_009867175.2 Adela reaumurella
TGCCAACGTTTGTAGTATGGTGGTTGTTGATTTTAATAGCCTGTTCAAAAGTCCGCACTGCTAAGTACTTGTGCAAAAAGATGAGACGTGTGAAATATATCCTGAATATTATCTTTACTGTGTGCGTCGCGCTTTCCTAGAACTATCGAGGAAGGAAAAAAGCAAGGAGGCAAAGACGTGATGAAACGATATCGTATGAACACACGAGTACCTACATAGGTACCTACACTTCAACACTGAGTGTCTATAGCCCTTCACTACGCGCCGATAAATCTAATAAAATAACTTAGCTCGCATTTAGAGTGAAAAAAAACGCGTCGTACACTGATGACCTAGGACGAAAGCGAAGGGTGGTAAGCCAACCCGCCAGATGGAACGACGACATCAGGTGAGTCGCGGACAAACGGTCCGAGTGCCGGGAGGAGTGGAAACGGATGGCAGAGGCGTATGTCCAGCAGTGGACGGATGTGATGTGATTGATGATAGAATGAAGTGATTATTTTTACTTTCATTCGAAGAACATGCCCGATCTGTTCTAGGCACGTGCGTCTAGGGCGACCCTTTCCGACTCTCCCACTCACATTCGTTTCAAAAATTTCTTTCGTTAGTCTTTTATCATCCATTCTTACAACTCCATTCTTAATCCTTGTCACTATATCTTCTCTTAGACCACAACACTCTAGTACTTCACAATTTCTCAATATGTCGTTCATTGTTACTCCACTCATACACCTCAACTCGCGTATTTCCAGAGCATTTATCCTGCATTCGTGTTTCCGTAAATCAACCAAACTTTCAAGTAAATCAGTGTAACCATACTACGATGGACCTACCGCGGATGCGTACGAATCGGTCCTGCAGATCTTTCATCTACAGAACCGGCAAACTCTCTCTGCTCACCCTCTCTGAACGCTCTCCCTGCCCACATATTTCCCTCCATGTCTCGAGTACATCAAGAGGGGCGTGAATAGGCACCTGTCAAGCCGGCATGGCATTCGCAACCCCCGCTAAAAAAACAAATGTCAAAGGGCGTCGTTAGTCTCCTTCTGGGTGGCTCGGCGCCATATGTCGCGCTCTCAATAATAATAAAAAAACTTACAAATACTTCGCACATATTCGATTGTACATAAAGGGCTCAAACGATTTTGCCAATATTTAGCACATCGTCAAAATGTCTCTAGCGTAATAGGTTATCTACTGTACTCCGTTTTTCCTGGAAAACCCCAAAAAATATGGCTGCCATACAAAATTGGCCATTCTCCAGGCTATTATGACTTTCGAGTTCTTTTTGTGTGTGTTTTTATGGGTTTAATCAAATTACTCAAATGCGATTTTTTGCCCGCCGTGCTGTTACCAACCCGGGCGGGTTTTACCCTACGACTATGTAAGGAAAGGGAAGGGACCTAGAGTTTAACGTTGAATCCCATCTACGCACGACCAGCGTCAACGGTCAAGCTGTCACCCATCCAAGACCTGACCGCGCTCGGCAGTAGTTAACTTTGTTAATCGAATACCAAATACCGCAACCACTGAGCCAACGACGCTGATAATGTCCATATGAAATTCTGCATACAAAATTTAACTCTTAATGAAGCGAGAAAGTCAGCGGGGTTTTCATAAAATAATATTTTATTTAATTTATTAATTGAATTTATTTGATCGCAAAACAAATAAAAGATCTAAGTAGGTACTCAAATATCTTGTATTTTCCTCAGAAAAAACTAAGCTAAAAGCAGATATTATTTTTAAAGTCTCCAAGACCGATATCGATATGTTGTTTGTTCGAGTTTGCCAGTTCGCTTATTCGGAACTAACTCCATTTGTCCGTGATCACTGTATATAACCTTTGCCATATTTCACGAAATCACTGATCGTAATGTGCAGACATTTTAACGTTCCGACTGGCACACGGCCATAAGTTTATTGGTTAGAGCGGAGTAGAGTAGGTCATCTGGCGACTTTATTCTCTTTTCTTCTGGTTTTGAAAACTGCGAACATACCGGGTTAACTTCTGGCTGCAATACTACAATGATCTTTCTATCGCATAGATAGACGATCCAAACTTTTGAATGTTTATTTTATTCAAGCTAACAATGGTCAGACCTTTCCCCGCCGGGATTCTCCTTCGCACATCCAGCAGCAGGATCTAGAACGTTATCCTGTAGTAGCGCGGTATACTTTAATAGCCAATAATAGTCTCATCATGTATACGTCGTGGTCAGATTGAAAGAATTAATGAATGAATGAATTAATGAAATAATTACTCGAATAAATTGGTATAATAATCATCATTTTTACAACCTAACCTAAACTTCACCTAACCTAATGTAACCTAACCTAATCTTATGTATCCTAACCTAACCTGCCTTATCTTCAAATTAACGATGTATATGAATTTAACATCATTTCCATAACGTAACCTAATCTTATGTATTCTAACCTAACCTAACCTGCCTTATAGTCGAATTAACGATATTTATGAATTAATCATCATTTTCATAATCTAACGTAACCTTATCTAACCTTATGTATCCAAACCTAGCGCATTCCATTTCATGAAATGTGGAATATTTCACGATATGGTCAATTCCTACAATCGGACCTAAAATAATACTCCTACATGTGCGTGGCCTTGAAGAGATTAAAAAGTAATATTATACGTATAGAAATAAAAATATGTTTAAAATTGTAAAATATGTTAGTAGATAGGTACATATAGGAAAATAAATACTTATATACTTCGATTATAATGAATGATCGAAGTCGACTCTTAACTGCTTACATAAGCATATTATGTGCTTACAAAAAACACAGTAATATTTACCTACTGAGTGAGTGACATTCGGTAAATTGAGTGTGTGGGCGATCTCAATACTATATATGTTCCTTGCTAGCGACACGGCGGCGCGGCGGCTTCGTCGAATCCTTTCACAAAAATATTTTATTAATTCCGTGGAACCTCCGCGCCGCCGCCGTAGTAGTACAGTAAAATTAGATAAATTTTCCTCCAAACCCGGATATTTATAATTACTAAGCGGGCCTTTTGGAATATGTCCGGACACCTTCCAGACTGACGCTCAAAGTCCAAAGACCTCCCTAGTGGGATAGCCAAAATAACATGGAAAAACTGGAATTTCCCGAAAATTCCTGCAGTAGGCCTAAAATCGTTATAAACAAGATAGATGTACGCCAGTCTTGCTGTAACAGGCTTCGTCATAGTCGCGATGGACGTTGAAAAAATTTCAACGTAATTTCTTGCTAGTTCTTCTAGGAAATTTAAACTGGGAATGAGGCTAAAAAAATTCAGTCCGATCGGCCAAACCGTTTAGGAGGAGTGGACGTTCAAATAATTTTACCGAGTTTCTTGCCAGTTTTCCTAGGAAGTTGAAAATTCGTGTTTTTGTTTTTATTGAGAGCGCGACATATGGCACCGAGCCACCCGGAAGGAGACTAACGGGGGTTGCGAATGTCATGCCGGCCTGACAGGTGCCTATTCATGCCCCTCTTGAAGGACCCGAGACTATGCATGGAGGGAATTGTGTGTGTTATTGCTATTGGCATATAGAATAAACCTACAAAATTTCAGCCAAATCTGCCGAACCGTTTAGAAGGACTTGGGCGGACAAACAGAAAAACAGACTCCGAAATTCATTCAAACAGACACCGAATTCATTTAAATATGAACTTAATACATGGTTACAAGAAAAATGCTTTTATGATTTTAAATACTTCGAAATACTAATGTGAATAAAAATTTGTATACAGGGTGTTCAGCACATGGATGGACAAAATTTTTTTGTAGGTTAATGGGGTCATTTCCAAGGGTTTTTTTTAAATGAATTAAGAAATTAAGCTTGTGTCATATTTTTATTGGTCCACGGGACTTCGGAAGGTCATAAGTCCTTTTTATGGTATTAACTTCATCAAATAATATTTTTTTTAGAATAAGGATGCATCGTAAAAAGCAAAAAATCATATTTCGTTCTGATTAAATAATAAATAAAAAAGTTACAATGGTTTATAGCTGGGATTTTGGTAATTTTCAAAAATAAAGAAAAAAAATCGTAACTCGATACCACGTGACACCTGACAAAAGGTATCAAGGGTGTAAACTTTGCAAATGACCCCATTAACCTACAAACAAATTTTGACCATCCATGTGCCGAACACCCTGTATATAGAAAAACGTAATAAAGAGTAAAGGGTTTTTCTTGAAGTGAAAAGTGGTAAAAGAGCGAGTCTTAGGAAGCGAAGGGGTTCGGAAGATCTAAAAAAATACTATGTAACGCAAGCGAAGCCGCCGGCACAAGTACAAATTCGATGATTCAATTGTAACTAATGATGGGTATAGAGACAACGGTGGGAGGAATGAGGCTATTGGCAGACGAAGGGGATGATGAGAGGGAGGGAAGTAGTTGACAGATTAAGAAGGGTGGAGCGGAGGGGTTGACAGATAGGAGGGGGTTGAATAGTTTGCGAGCGCAGGCGGCAACGGAATGCAACTCAAAGGGTCGCACTCAGGCATCGTGTTCAACTTCGTGTTATTTTAGAGAAGTGTTCATACTTAAGAGGGGGTACAAAGCCAATCCGAGCAATGTGTTCACCGATTATATAAATTACGCCGCAACCCTGAACTAACGCATGGCTACACTGATCTAGATGAGAATATCGAACTATTTTTACATCTTCCTGAGCCCTACCACCTAATACTAAAGGGAATATTTTTTTTACGGTGCCTTAATAACTGAAAACAGAGTTTTACGTTGAAGGACATGAGGGAGGGAGTAAGATTAGTTGAGCGGGCAAAAGCATGCCTCTCAAGCAAGTAATACGAGTTAGATCCCACCGGGAATACAATATTTATAACCTTAGAACCTGTGCGAAAATGGTTGCTGACAAACCCGGTGAAGGAAAACATCGTGAGGGAACCCATTACCAAACCGGCTGGTTACCGTGGAAAAGTATGACTAAATCCTCTCATATAGAGATAACTGTAGCAGTGGGACGAATAAAATGGCTTAAAAAGAACGAAAAAAAAGAAAAGAAGAGATTTCCCAAGTGTTACTGAAAAATACATACTTACCTATTAATATAAGTCGTAACACTTTTCGGAATACTCGCGGTGGACGCTGAAATTTTTTCAGTGAAGTTTCTGGTCAGTTTTTCTAGAAAGTTGAAATTGGTGTGTGGAGAACTATTGACATGGAAAATATATGTACGGAAATTTTAGCTTTATCATACATTAGCATACCTACGCAATTTTTTTTTTTGACGGAATAGGTAGGTATATATTGTTTTTTGCTACTTGCTTAATATCTGCCATCATAATATGGAGATGCCTTTTTCTAAAAGACGAAATTAAAAAAATCACAGTGTTCCCATTGTTTAATAAAATATACACACATATTCTTCAGCCAGATTGATAATATATATCTTATAATATCTTTCTATAATTTACGTAACTGTATAAGTGGAAAATATCAGCATGTCAATAAAAAGAAGTAATTAAAATATATTTCAATTTTTTTGGATAATTCACATAGTAAAAAATGTATGGTTAATATTTCAAAGACCTTTTAACATTTATTTAAAACAAATATCAATTACGGCATTTAGAAAAGAAAAATCTAAATATTATGACAACATGTTGCAAGTTGCAAAAACAATATACCTATCACCTATCACTGAAAACAGTACAATCTTGGACGTTTAATGAGTTAAATTAAAAAAAATCCAGTAAACATAAATTACGCCCTTAGTGCGGCCCTGCGCTGCCTCGATATTTGAGATATTGCTGCTGCAACGCGTGCCTGGTAGGAGATATTTCCAATTAATATTTAAGAGAATGCAAACATTCTGACGCATACACTACATCCCGCGTTTACTATATATATAATGTGTAGCTTAGTGGCTAGAGTGTACATCACTACGAGAAGTTATGGTTTCGGACGAATGAACCTGCGGTGCTTATGGCACGATTTTTTTTTTTGGGTTTAAAAATATTAGTTCGGGGAAAAAGATTCTTAGCATTTTATATGAAAACTCAAGAATTTTTTTTTGTTCTAAGTTTAATTATTTTTAATTATAGAATACATGTGCCATTTTGTTCGTTGACTTATTTCCATCTTGTAGGTAGTGACATGATCCTGTTTCTGTAGAAATTGGGACTTCTGATTTTAAAAAAGGCGAGAAGTAGTTTTGGCAATTCTCTCTTGATGTTAACCTGACACTGCCTAAAGAATTCTGAAGAGACCGTAACGGTAGACATCTGAAGGTGCAATACATGGCGGATACATTAACTCTCTTGATTTTGCTGAGTGGCTAAAATGTGTCTGATCGAGCGTTATCGCGATGAAAAACCTCACCCTTTCTATTGATCAATTCCGGCCATTTTCTCTCAACTTCTTGCTTTAATCTCATCAGTTGTTGGCAGTAGAGATCCGAATCGATGGTTCTGCCCGGCGGTAAAAGCTCATAATGAACAATGACCTTCCAATCCCACCATTATTACGAGTTAACTCTTGCCACAGTCTGTGAAGCCTGACCGACCTTTGACCACACCCTTTTTCGCACATTCTTGTTAAACATTATTATTATACACACAATAACAATAATGTTGGTGTACCCTTGTCATCACCAGTTGTCAATCTCTTCAAAAACAGTTTGGTTTCATTACGTCTCAATAAAGAATAGCAAATGAGTAGACGGTTCATTAGGTTTCTTTCAGTAAGCTCGTGTTGCACCAAATATCAAGCTTTTTTGTGTACCCAGCTTTTTTCAAATTAGTCAAAACTGTTTTGCCGTTTATTTCCAGTTCTTCCGCTACATCGTAACTATTCATATGCCAATCTTGCTCCACTTTTTCAAAATTAGCGTCCATTTTATCCGTTACAGGGCGACCAGACCGAGGTGCATTTTTGACATCAAAATTCACAGATTGAAAATGTTTAAACCAACTTTGTGCTTCTCTTACAGACACTGAATTAGGTCCATAAACGTCACATTTATTTTTCGCGGTATGGGTTGCATTTTTTCCTTTTTTGTAAGAAAATTTAAAATTTTTTCGAATTTCTTCATTAGATGCCCTCATTTTGACAGAAAGAAAAACAAATGAAAAATAGTGGGAAAAACACTTTACTAATATGTTCCTTTTTTTTAAATGTAACATTTTTAATGTCACCTAAACCAGCCAGATACAAATAGTAGAGCCAAAGAAGTTTACAAGTTCATACATACTATATGCGAAAATAATTTTTCCCGACCAATGTACCTATTAAATCTATTAAATGTGTGCAAAATTCCAAGGAAGTGAAGTGAAGTAAAACACCATGAGAAAACCTTTCTTTATGGAAACTGTCATGGATGGCTATATAACCATACACCTAGACAAGGAGGTCACAACAAATCTGTTATTCGTGGCCCCCGTCCGTTCGTTTCCCATGGAAGCCGTCGTGATACTGCGTTAGCCTGGCGTGCGCTAGATGTCGCGTAGCCTCTCCAATTTGTTTCTAAGCCTCAAGACAGACGGCAGCACGAATCCATCGTTTGCCCGCAACGTACCGGATGTCGTCGACCCACCTGGCGGGTGGTCTTCCCA
The DNA here is from genome assembly GCA_009867175.2 of Adela reaumurella. Lineage (NCBI taxonomy): Eukaryota > Metazoa > Arthropoda > Insecta > Lepidoptera > Adelidae > Adela > Adela reaumurella. Next base: position 7,598 of record WYDE02094624.1, read on the forward strand.
CACTTCTCCTACCTGTGCATGGTAACCAGTGTAGGGCGCGAGTGCTCCAACGGCCGTCTTTAGATAGGTATTTAAAAATTATCAATTCTGTCTGTATGTATATTATTTAAATAGTAAAAATGATCCGTAATAACAAGAACTTTGATTTTTTTTTATGAAAACTAACACGGAAGGCTACATCACCTAATGCACCAGTTTTTCTGGTACCAGTGATGTCAGCCTCAACACTTTGGTGAGTTATGTAGGTACGTGCCATTCAGCACTTCCCTCAATTCCAGACCTGACCCATCCAAGGTTACCCATCCAAGACCTGACCGCGCTCGGCAGTGCTTAACTTCGGTAATCGAATACCGAATACCTCAACCACTGAGCCAACGACGCTGATAGTGACGACGACTAATGATGAAGGACCCCCGAAGGAATACCGGAATGGCACATTATATATTTTTCATGTTATCATCACATCATGTTTAGCTCTCATGTCACACATCGTGAACCGTGATGCGAGCCTAAGTGACCTCAATCCTTACGGAGTATTATACCATGATAGAGTACTTCCCCTTTTCAGTCTGGCTATACTGAACTAGACGGAGAACACGTACTATTTACATAGCCGTTTGAACCATCTTACATTCAGTGCGTTGGTACGAACCTGGTTGGGTAAACCCTATCACCTAGTTAGAAGTGGGAAGGTTTTCCTCGCGATGATTTCCTTCACCGGAGCGGCGAGTACGATAATGTACAGGCCTTGAAAAATACGCCCGTACAGAAAAGATCGAACCTACGATCACTGTGCGCCGGTCAGAGACTATCGCGCTGAGCCAACCCGCTGCACATGACAGATCAGCGAAACCCGGCGTCCCGCCCGGGGTAACCGCGCACGGGTGTTCTCAAATCCGTGACACTTACAGACGTAATCGTAAGTGGAAAAGTTGCGATATAAAACGGCACATTGACCCGTCTCGTAAATATTACATCTTTCCCATGAACACTATATTTCCATGGGCTTTTTTTCTTGGAAAAACCCATTGAATACCCATCAAATTGTACTATAAACTTGAAACTTGGTCCAGTAGTTTGGAAGATATTTAAATTTTCACGAACAGAAACTCACCCGCCAGGTGGGCAAACGCCCAAATGGATCAGTTTGCTGCCACCTGGCGGTGCGCTTAGGGTCACCCAGGGAGGGCTGCATGCATAATTTGGGTGAGATCGGACCACGGGAAGTGGTCGGACAAACGGACGAACCGACGGAAGCACATAGTAATGCAAGCACCATTTTATATGGATATGTATGACACGTCATACGTCACTATGGAAATGCTAAAAATCATCATAAAATTGTTCGGAAGCCCGTTCCACACCTGGGTGCGATTTGTGGATATGCAATCTATTAAATTTTCACTATTGAAGTAAACATTTTTGTGGTTATATTCATGAATTTTAGCTTATTCAGTTAAATACTTTTTCAGTTATTAAGACATAGCTAAGAGCGTTTAGCGCAGAGTGTAGTGTTAACGGTTAATTTGTTGAAAAGGTGAATAACTACGTCTGCCTAATTCCTTTGCCCGCCCAGCGCTATCTATTTCTAGCATCTGTTTCTATTTAAGCTTTTCCTGAAGCGCGTAATGTTCAGCCGACAACGAGTCGCTTCCTGACACCGATCCACTTCCAAGAGAAACAGCCTTCATTTCCGGCCGCAGACACTTGTGAACATTTTTATACTTTCGACCTAAACCACTAAACTTAAGGTTCTATTTTGAGAGAGAATGGACGAATGGATGTGTTGTGCTTATGTAAATTTGAGCTCGTTTACAGAGAGAATGAATAATTTCGAAGTCGGGTTACTTTTGTGTTTTTATTGTAAGTCGTTATTTCGTCATGCTAGAATTTTCATATTAATTGATTTTTACGAAATTTTAAATTTTTGTGAGAGTAGTTTTTGCCGCTTTGAACGATTGGTGTCTACACTAGTATGTTTTTTTGCAAAACAGGATAAACCACCACATCATAAAAATATGAGATCATTTTCATAGTTCGTGAACTGAAAACAACTTGTTTTCGTAGTTTCAGCTCGTGATTGGAAAACATCGAGCCCGTATCAGACCGGCTTTACCTAAAAACAGGGATCAAAACTTTGTACTTCACTTATATGTACAGTAGCGGTTCCCGCCGCTCCGCATGCGTGTTTGAGGTAAACGGGAACCACGTTGCATGAAGAACTCATTTGGGTGGTTTTTAACCCGAAGACGTAAGGAGGAGTGGTAATGTTTTTATGTTATATGTGTGTGTGTGTGTGTTTTTGTAATAATTATTAATACTTCGTCCTATGTATACGTATATATTATAGCTTATGTAATTGTGAATGTACTGATTTTTCTGTTTCACTCATCGGCAATAGTGCATCATGTCCGTCTCAAGTGCAACTGAATGTGTTTGTCACTGGCTGGGCTCAGCTTAAATTCAGCGTTTCACACACCAGACTCCTCGCTGAGTCTGGTCGTCTGGAACAAAGGCCGCGCTGGGTCCAATTTTTCTCACTGCGTATACGAATTATGTTATTTATTTCTTTCAATGTTTTATATTGTGAGAAAAATAAACATATTTTCTTTATGTATTTCTTTCAAAAACAATGCATTAGATGATGTAGCCATCGTTTTGGGTTTCTTTTAAAAAAAAACCTCCGAAGGAATATGTTGTTATTAATATAGTTTTGAAATCGAGGGACTCCTATAAGGATAAATTTAGTAAATTAGGAATTATGACTTTACCGAGTGCATATGTATATCAAAACCACTGTTATGGTAGGGAAATATGCAGAATGTCGCTCTGAATTCTGATATACATCATCATGATAAAGATAATATTCAGATTTCAAAGCACATATCAGCTAAAATGTAAAAAGTTTCGTCTGCAATAGTGTTAGATTAATAATACATACATACATACATATCACTCACGCTGAATCCCGACAATCGGGGTAAACAGAGCAATCGGTGTTGTGCTGCAAGAACTCCTGTAAACTGCAGCACAACACTGACCACCACATTTCGCAAGGTATTCGGACAAGATATCAAGCTGCATATAAGGCACGAAGACCCACCTGCTGCATGACTTAGTAGAAGAACCGTGCCAAGGTGAGAGGTGGCGAGCCTGTCGCCCTTTAGCACGGCATCTTGTCCTTAAGAAGAAGTGCACCTAATAAGAAGAAATAATTTTTAGATATCGCTCTTAACACTATTTAATTTACAATATAAGAGATATTGTAGCGTTGTCTCTGTCTACTACCAGTGTGAAAAATAAATTTCAGTTTTTGATGAATTAGAACTTACATATTTGAATTTGCTTTTAAAGTGTTTATATTATCCAAAATGTTCTCGACCGATCCAGCAAGTGTGCCATAGTCTAGATTCCGTAATACGTGACCAGGTTTTGGGGCTTGCCCTGTACTGGCCAATGATTGATTAAATAAATAAATATCAGATAGTAAGCAGGGACAAAAGATCTGTAATAATATCCTCAAAACCTAGATCTAATATTGCGGGGCCCAGTGGGTCGCCCTGTTGGCAACTAACTGCTGAGTCAAGTATGGTGTAACCATAGAACAATTTGGAATTTTGAGCATATCATTGATGCAAATATGAATAGGCTAATGAAATGTGTTCCTTAACTGGTGTAAGTGAGCTGCCTCTCTCTATGGAATTAAAAGCATTTTTAGGTAAATTTTACCAAACACTCGAACGATTGACGATTTTACGAAAGAATGGACCGAATGAACTGGGGCTTCTACACCGCCTTTTGTAATATTTTTTTTTTTAAATACCCGACTACCTAAGAAAATTCGTCGGTGGCTGTGTCGCTGCCCTGAAATTTACTTAAATTTTGGTGTTACTTTATTGAAATTATGTTGTGTACGTAAATTGATATTGCTGAATCTGTAAGAGACATGTAAAATAAAATAAATAAATATAGATTTTACTGCTTAACAGAAGGCGGACTTATTGCCGGTGTCAATCTCTTCCAGTCAACCTTTGTACACTACAAAACATTCGTATTGTTAGTGTATAGGTTTCCTCTCGGTGTTTTCCTTCACCGGGGTGCATTGTAATTTTGCACACAAAT
>WYDE02094735.1:0-11719 GCA_009867175.2 Adela reaumurella
GAGTAGTATGTGTGGAGTCACAATGAAAGACAGATTGAGAAATTGTGAAGTGAGAGAGCGTTGTGGTCTGAAAGAAGGTGCGCATTTCCCGTAACCGACGAGCACGAATGAAGAATATTGTGAGAGTGCAAGAAGCGGCAGAGGTGTGTCAGGATCGTGGCACGTGGAGATCCATGGGTATCTGTCTACCCCACTGGGAAAATGGCTGACGCTACGTATGCATGTATGTATGTAATGTATGTATAAAATACCAATACAAATATATTATAATAGATTTAGAAGTATGCACCTACCTAAAATATATTATTAAATAATAGTTAAATAAAAGCATTTCTCATGTGAACCCCATACATATCAACTAAAAAGTACACCCTCCCATTCTTTCTATATGGCAGGACTGGCCCACATTGGCGATATCGGAATCCGTTCTACGAACCTTAATACATTTTGGACTTGCACGCGGAAGTCGGTGCGAAGGGAGTTGTCCATACTACTCCATCGTACATGATTTTACAGAAGGGAAGAGTGTACTCTTAATTAAAGTTAATAAAACAATAATTCTTACCCAGCAATAAAAACAAGCACGCTATGATAGCTATAATGAAATCTCTAGAGGGTGTAATGATGCCGGACGCCAGGAGCTCCAGCTCGCAGTTCTGTCCGGTGAAGCTGAACGGACAAGAGCACTCGTAGCGGCGCTCCGGCTCCCGGTCGATACATTTGCCGCCGTTCAGGCACGGCCTCCACAGACACTCGTTCACGTTCACGCACTTGTCGCCGGATCGCTGCGAGCCGGTAGGACATCTGTCGCCAAGTTCCCAACCGTTATACGCTACCCGTACTTACCGCTCGGGCGCCATTTTGTACTTACTGCTTCCTGCCGCACTGAGTTTTACATAGATACACGTTACGGCATGCTTTACACATATGAGCGATGAATAAACAATACTAATATGATACATAGATACGTCTAGGTGAGTGTGAGGATGAATGAGAGTGCTAATGTCAAACTAGTGCTAAGAAAGTGATAGTGGGCTCTACTGAAACACTGGTTCTCACTCATTATGATAAGCAGACAGACGAGGATGGCCGCCAGGGCGCCCATGCTCAGTTTGAGAGTTCGACCCTCCTGCATGAGTTCACAGTTCTCGCCCCAGTATCCTTCGGGGCAGTGGCAGCGGTAGCCGGGCTCTTTGTTGATGCAAGTGCCTCCGTTGCGGCAAGGGAAGTATAGGCATTCGTTCTTGTCTACACAGCCTTTGGCGTCGGGGGACAGAACCAAACCTTCACCGCAGCTATAGGAATCACCAATGAATCAAGCAATCAATATTCCTTATCTTCATACATGTAGTTAGTAGTGTGTATTTATAACAATATATTGCAAAACAATAAAAAATAATAGCAATAAAATGAATATATTAATATATTTTCTATACTTAGTAAGAAGTTACATGTAATCCAAATATTAAGTTTTAAAAATAGTTATAAGACAACTTATAATTATGATTAGTATGTAAGAGGTATTTAGAAAATAAATATTGAAAATAATATAATTAAGTATGTATTTAAGTAACAAATAATAACTCAGTGCGTAGTAGCTGGTAAGTAAAACATAATAACAGCAAAAGAGTACATAATTCAAAACAATGTTGGGGCATAAAAAAACTAAAAATAAAAATTCGCCCCTATGGTAACTCCCAGGATTAAATGGAAGTAAATATGTAGATATTAACAGCTTTCCAATGTTTATGTTAAGTAGGTACAATGCTTTTCAAATTATGGCGGTTGTTAAACAACATTTTGAAAATTTCCGACTCTTCTCGCGGCGTCTTCATCGAATTGTTCCTACGTTTCGAACACAGAGACCTATTCATGGTTACGTAGACGTCTCGTAACAAACGTACTCATACGTACATGTAACGTACTCGTACGTACCTTTGCTGAGCTCGTGGCACGCAGACGTCTCTGTGACCATGAACAGGACTCTCTATTTGAATCGTCGGATCAATCCAATAAAGTCGCCTCGAGAAGAGCCGGAAATTTTCAAAATATTGTTTATGTTAAGTAATTTTTTTTCATAAAATAATGTTATTAAAACTTTTATAAATTTTTAATGTTTTATAAAATTAATGTAATTTTTGAACTGTAAAGTATCACACCAGTGGCGCCATCCATCTGAGCTTGAACTTTTATTTTTATATATTTATTTAAATATCTTTTACGCATACTCAGTAAAACATGGTACCCAATGCTGCGCGCACATACACAGAAGACACGTGGATGTAAATCACTTTCTATGTAATTGACGTTTGTAGGTACCTACTGAAAATGTTTCCTTTCTTAAATTTAAAGATCTCCCAAAAACTTTAATTTTGGTTTTCATTTTTAATGTTTATTGAATATTCATCGTCCATAGGCAGTGCACTGCACTCATATTTGTCATATTTGTCATTGTGCTGCAATATGTAAGCTAATTAAAAAATGTAGTATTTACTTTATGGCTTTGAAAAACTGTTGATATAGAGGAAACTGAGGCCATTCGTGTTTTGTTTTGGAAATGACTGTAATACTTTCTGTTTTTGCTAAGCTATAAAGTTTTACCGAAGTGCATGTATGAAGAGATGTTTGACAGTGGATGAAGCAAAGGGTGTATGTCAAGAATGTGTCATATGACACTCAATTGTCTCTGCCTTCCCCTCCGGGGAAAAGGCGTAATGGTATGTATGTATAACTTTTTTTATTTCTTAACGTAAACATGTGTATTTTCAAAATGTTACAGTGGAAAGAGACAAAATTCCGAAGTCCCTCTTTACTCTATGGTCGGCGTCAATATGACAGAAAGAGATCTAAAATTTGTCTCTGTTTTCGGTGTAACGCTTTTAGACGATAGGACTGCAATAACACGAGCTTTATGAAGATCTTTTCATTTAGGAAATAAAAAATGTCAGCGTTAACATTTAGCTTTTCCATGCACGAGACCTGTCAAATGATGTCACAAATTTCGAAATTGGCGTATTTTTCGTGAGCTCCATATCTCTAAACGACAATCTTTAACATGTCGGGGTCCTAATAATACCAACAAAATCCTAAGTTGCACTGAGCGTTTAAACGTCAGGAAGATGGGCGATCTGTCCCTCTTCCCGGGTAAAATTTATACCTGCTAAACTTAGTAATTTTTCAAATTTCGTCCGAAAGTGTCTTAAATAATGTGCCTATAGTCTATTTTTTTCCAAGACGGACTAAAATGAAATTTCACTGACATTACAGCGTTGCCAGCTTCACACTGCTAGTGATAGTCGTTGAACAAATTTTATGGACTTTTATCGATTGAACAACTTTTTTTCATTTAATAAACCAGTACTCAGCCAATTTAAGTGCGCGAGTGCTTAGGTACTAACGCAGAGTTTAAACCAGGCGGAAACTCGTGTGAGTTTGTCAACTCAGAAACTTACGAAAAATGTTAATGGCTCCGCAAGAGAGTCGCTCGCGATGACCACGAGGAACTCGGGCGAGTGACTCGAGGAGCTTTTTACATTGCGAGTATTCCTCGAGCTGCTCGCCAAACATATTGAATTAATTGATAAAATTATCGACAACACCTAAATGAATATTTAAAATTTGTGTGAAAGTGGCAACGCTGCAAACGACTGCACTTTAGTCAGTCTTGCAAAAAAATGGACTTTAGGTACTTATGAAATTCACGCCTGAAGTGAACCATTTTTTTTTACTTATCCCTACCAGTAGGGACACCTTGTTGTAACGGGGGAATGTGTCATTCTATCCAAAACCAGTTCTTCCTTGGTTAAGTTAACACATTTTGTAATCTAAATCAGATTCATCGTTCGACAAACTTTTTTCATCGGGTAACAAAAGTTGAGCCGCAGTCATTGCTGACGTCCGCTTTCCAAGAATATTAGCTTCAGAATTAAAACGTGTACGTATATCGCACGCTTTGCACAGTCGTAGTTACCGTGGCTGGCCGTGCATGTCCGCGTGGCAATGGAAAGCTGGCTTTAGATTCTTTTGTAGCTCAGATAGAACCATGTTCACTAACTAATGGTATTTTACATAGACAATGTCCTAAAGCTGAGTTAACACTACAGGCATAATAGGTAGATAGGTAGGTATAGTGACAATATTATGTCGCTATGGATATACATTCACAGTGAATCATCCAAAGTGCTAAAGAACAGGGAATGCTTATTTATTCACACAAGGTCTTAATTTTTGTTGAACATTCACTGTGTAGTAAATAAATAAATAAATAAAATAAAATTGTTCTCTCTGGTAGAAAACACAGTGAAAAATAATTACACTTGTTACTTTAGATGGTTCAGCCGGGTTGTAGCTCCAAAGTTACAAATGTAAATGAGTCTTTACTCTCTAGATCTGCTAGAAACGCTGCACGCAACTGACATGCGATAAGTAGACAGTGTGTGTGTGGGGACCCTGACATAGGTTACTTAGAAGACAGGAAAATACAGACATGCTTTATTTTCATTCTGCTCTACTGTATAACACATATGTATGAGTCCCCGCAGACACGACGTCGTATGCATGCGGTTCGCGTACAGAATGCCCAGCAGAACTTAATCAGTTAAAATGACTAAGTAGGTACGCTTCTTTCGTCAAACATCTGTGTGTGTAGATATCCGTAGTTCGATTGAGTGCATAATAAAGAAATGCGATAGATTGGCAGGTGGACTTGACACGTTAAATGTTACCTATGATAACTAATTAGGTAGGTATTTACTTATTTATGTACCTGTATAAAAAAATAACCTTATCAATAAAGTAAAATACTTACGTGCATTCATATTCATTCCATAAATCCACACAAACGAATGGATCTGTGCAGTGGACGTTGATGCAGGGACTGTTGGAGGGGCAGTTTCTATCCAAGTTCCTCGCCATCGTAGCCTGCCCCCACTGCGTGCCGTTCATCGCTGGCGGAAGTGGAAGGTGCTTGCCTTCAAGTCGGATGTCATCTAAGCAACCTTTCTGAAAGTCAGCGTACACTTCAAACGTCCGTACACCTGTGTACTCTGCTTTCCCACCGGCATACACTCCTTCCTGCTTGTCCACCAAAAGCCACTGATGTCCTATGAATGTGAATGTTTCGTTGTATCTCCTGCCTTCGCCGCCGTCAATCTCAAGGGTCGCCGCGCTGCCGTAGCGACTCACGCGGGCTATGTGCCATTGTCCATCGTCCACTGCGACTGCACTTAGCCATACATCTCTCTCTTCTGTTCTGAGCGAATTCAGGTTATACCGAAAGTGTAACCGAGCATCCTTCACTTCTAATATTCCATACTCTCTATTGTGCTGATCGCTCACTCTGAATAGTTCCCCATGCGGCTCCCGTGTCCTGAATCTCAGTTGAATCTGAGTGCTGAAACGATCTGGTTCGAAACTGAGAGCGTACTTGACGTAGCTCTGCGGTCTAAAACTTGTGGGCGTGGTGGGTGTACTGCAGGCCGGGCCGTTCCATCCGGGTAGGCACTGGCACCGCGCCTCTGAGAAACTGCCGACGCAAGTTCCATGCTCCCAACATCTGGCTGTAGTGTCTGCTTGGTTGCACACCTCTTCAGTTTGCGGGCAACCTGCGACGGAGTTCCTGGTGAGCCCAGGATGAGCGAGGTCATAGAGCTTGCTATTGTGTATTAGATTTTTTATGCATCCATCGAATCCTTTTCCAATGGGCATGTATTGCCAGTGGTAATGAGTCGGGTCGAAATGTTCTATGTACAGTCCACCTATTTGCAAGGGGGCATTCACATTTAAATATTCATTGAAAGGTGGTATGATTCCTCGTGCTTGGCAGGTGGAATCGTCGAACTCTGGTGGGGTACCATCTTCCATTTCTTGAATATCTGCGGATTTACAATAATCCACCACCATTCGTACATTTTCCGTGTCCCAGAAGATATCCAGCCTGTGCCATTCACCATCATCCAAACTTTTCTTCGTTTTAACTCTCAGTTCTAGGGTTCCAGATCCAAAATCTATTAATAACCGAGGATAGCCTCGTTCGAGTTCGATGGATATGAAATCGGAAACCATGATTTCATCAGTTTCAGGAGGCACAATTGGACCATTGTACAGAAGAACTCCCTCAGATTTTCTTGTTATAAATTCAAAACTCAGATGAGAGCTATCACACATTTCTAAAGCTGGATACCACGCCCAGCCCGTGCCTCGGAAACTTCTGGTTGTCTGCTGGCATCTAGGACCAGTGTAGCCTGGAGGACACGAGCATGTCAGCCCGTATTTCCCTTCGATACACCTGCCTCCGTTATAGCAGGGAGAATTGCGGCATGTCTCAGTTTGTGTGAAGTTTCTAGCTCCACATGTGCACTCAGGAATCACGTCTACTCTTACTCCAACGAGAGCAGTTTTGTTGGCATTTACCATATATGGCAGGTTACTGATGTCAAGCACATTAGTGCAAGAGCCTTCACACATTTGGTTCTCATATAAGCATTCGTCGATCCCAACCATTGTGATGTTGATTCCAACTTCTTTTTCGATTTCTTCTCTATGCATTAATACCATGCCGTTGAGTCTTATGGGCTTGTAATAATGAGTACCATGTGCAGAAAATCGTACATCAGTAATAGGCGGGTGCTTCTTCCTAAGCTGGACGCTGAAAATGTCTACGTTTTCACGATCCGTGTTAAGTAAATCTGCGAGCTTGTCTCGGAATATGTCCAACTTGCTTCTTGCCAAACTGAGGGTCTTATAGTTCCAAACTCTAATAAAGTCCTCGTCACTAATACCGGCTATCCGTATAGAGCCTGAATTGATGATCGCTTCGTGAGATATCTCACGAACGTATACAGTGACATTGGCAGGGACATCAGTTTGTGTGTGTTTGCGATCGTATACTTTGAACTTCAGATGGTATCGGCCATCTCGGGTCTTGTGCTTCATTTGAACCATTCCAGTTTCTTCATTCAAGGTGAAGTTTGGGTGTTCAGAGCTCTCCCAATAGAATTTCTTGTCCGGTAAGTCCCAATCGTCCAAATCGTAAACGTAAACTCGACCTATTTCTGTATCAGGAGCTTGACCCTGGTAGTTATACATAAATATTTCCTTGGATCCAGGTTGCATTTTGTTGTCATTTACGTCACCAATAACTACAGTCAATGTACTCGTCCCCGTCATTGCTGGGTTGCCGTGATCTTTGATGATGATAGGAATGAGATATTCTTTTTGCTGTTCTCTATCAAATGATCGAAGAGACGAGACAATAGCCATACCATCTCCATTGGCGCCCTTTTGGTCCTGCTCGACTTTGAAAGAAGCTCTGATAATGTCGTCCGCGCCTGGGTCTAGTCTAAACTGGAAAGGTGGGCCATTGCTCTTTGATCGGTCGTCGTCATCGGTTGCCAGGATTTCTGCTACTTTTTTAGGAATTATATGTTCCGTGAGAACAGGTCTGTAATCCTTGAGGAATGTTGGTGCATTGTCGTTAATGTCTTGTACTATTACAGTCAGGGTAGCTGTAGCAGTTCTGGGAGGCAAACCATCATCGATTGCTAATATTTTTACTTGATGTCTAGGCGTGTCTTCTCTATCCAGTGATCGTTGGATACTGACTGTGCCTTCTTGATTTATGGAGAACTGTCGCTTTCTGTCGGAAGACCTATCAATTGCGTACGATACTTTGCTCTTTCCGCCCTGATCTGGATCTGTTGCCTTAAACGTTTCTAAGCTTTTGCCAACTTCGGCATTTTCATAAACGGATACTTCGATGTTAGGCCTTTCAAATTGCGGTTTATTGTCATTGATGTCCCTTAATTTTACAACTACCCAAGAATATGCAACGTGGTATTTGTCATTATCGTTGTCTTCACCCTTATCATTTACTTGAATTCGAAATCTAAATCCATTGCTTTGTAATTGATCCTCATAATCTAATGGCTGTACTATTTTCAGTGAACCAGTCCCATCATTGTTTCGAACCATTGTGAATTTATCTGCGCCGTAACCACTGTTTTCGATAACTTTGTACTGGAACTTGTTTGTTTCGTCTTCATCGTGTACGGTCACAGTCAAAATTGGCATTTCTGGTAAGTTTGTTCCATCTGTTTCATCTACCTCCGTAAACCATTCGTCTTTAGTGAACTGCGGCGGCATATCATTGATGTCTTTGACTCTAATCGATGCTGTACCTGTTCCTTTTAACCCCCCTCCATCGGACGCCACTATTTGTATTGAATAATCTGGCGTTCTCTCGCGATCCAAACAACATACAGCCGTTTTTATGACGCCGGTTTCAGCTTCTATTTCGAATATAGGAGAACCGGTTTCTTCTTCTATCACATTCTTCTCTATCGAATACCATAATTTAGCATTGTTACTCTCGGCGGGATCGTCGTAGTCTATAGCAGTCATGGTCATAACCACCATTCCGGCGGTTCCGTTCTCGGTGACGTTGCCAAAGTAGACTCCTTGCGGGAATATCGGAGCGTTGTCGTTGATGTCCTTCAGGTTGACCTGCACGTCGGCGTATCCCACCAATCCTTCGCCTCCCTCGTCCTGCGCGAATACTGTAAACCGCCATTGCGGCCGTCCATTTGGCTGATCTCGGTCCAGGGGCTGAAAACGAATAAATTATTATCATGTATGAATCATTTAACAAGCGCCAATAAACACCGCTTTGTGTCAACAAGGTGTTACGTATTAACGTTCATTAAGTCTGTACCAATTATAAATTTAATTTTATTCAGATGATTACGCAAATAGGGGAACAGCATGAAGTTAACTAGTAAAGCAATAAAAGTAAAATTTTCGTTGTGCATTCACAGCACGCGCAGTCCCGCCGCCGCATCCCGATATTAGTGCGGCCGGTCGAAGAGACTGTCGTGAGGGTGGTGGCGGCGCCGAGAGCGACCGAGTTTGCATAATCTAATCGCATTCCCAGACTAGGTACCTACCTCAACGCGAAAGACACGACAAACCGATCGGAAAGTTAATACTGTATAGTCGGAAGCGGCTTACTGAAAAGCACTTGTTAAACTGAAAGGAACGGCTCGCATCCTGTCGCCCCGAGCACTAGAGAGACGACCAGTTTTATGACTTAGATTTTTAGAAGCAAATAATGACAAGCCACCTAAGTGCATAATACAAGGTGGGCAAAAATAATCACCCATTTTTTTTGGCTGTAATTTTTTTTATGAATGAAGAACTTTGGTTTTGACGTGATTTCTTGAATTTCTTTGTTTATAGTGGAAGAAAATTATACCTTCAAGTATCCGTCGCCAGAATTCACGGACATTTATGGCATTTTAGCATCCTTCAGAATTATTCCGCGTTCTTGAGGAGAAACATAGTACGTGTTTTCCGCCCATTTCAGTGTAGCCGGCTGGAATTTAGAGAAGTGCTGACATGACACCACCTAGATAACTCACCAAGGTGTTTTAAGGCTGACATCACTGGTACCAGAAAAACTGGTGCATTAGGTGATGTAGCCTTCCGTGTCAGTTTCCAAAAAAAATAATAGTGTAGGTATAGCGTTCCATGGCTTGCCAACGTGTATTCTGTGTTTGTTTACTTCACTAATGTGAAAGCAGAACTACATTTGACACCATTGCAAAAAATTATAGTATCTTCCGATAGGAATCCTATCATAGGATGATTACTTTTCGCCCACCTGGTAGGTACGTAGGTAATCGGTAAAGAATACACCAATTCAGGTAGTTACTACCAACGTACCTACATATATAGCTACACGAAATATAAGGGCTACATTAAGTTACTGATTAATAAAATTGTGTACCTACACGGGAGAAGCATCTCTACACGGTTATTGGATCCTGGAAGATTAAATCTCCGGAAGTATCCACCTTCAACAATATTTTATGACCTATCTAAAATATTATGTCAACTCTGCCAATATTACTGACATAAGTACTACTCTTTGATGTTATACCATTTTATGGCAAAGTCCGTAAATAAGTGTGTACATACACGATGTAAGGACATACATAGGTAATACTACTAGCCCTGTAGGATTTACGTTTACATATTTACACACCTTCAAAACAAATATTTCGCCCGTGGTCCTGTTAATGTCGAACTTGCTATTGGCTGGGTTGTCAGGGTCGATGCCCTGGCCTGTGAGGAAGTACACGATGTTCTGCTGGCGGTCCTTGTCTCCATCTGTCGCAGTCACCTGTTCCATACAAACACATCTATCATTAGATATCTCCATCCTCTTGGTGGTCATCTGACACATCACCGTATGGAACTCTTTCTACCAACGTATTGGTGTATGAGGAATCCCTAAGGTCAAATTGTAGCTTAAGTATGCAGGTACCTAGTTCAGTGGGTCCACGAGTGAGCGTGGAGAGAACAACATGGCCTGTTTGATTGGTTGAAATCTTCGTGGGATCTTCTCACTCCTCAGTCACTAGCTAGGAGATCTGTATCATCAGTAGTTATTGGCATGGATTAATAAGGATGGATAACTCATATATAGATGAGCGGGGTCACCACGTACATGCCCCAGGGACACTGACAACCCGTGCGCGAGAGGGAGATGGAAATATGACTATGTCGCACATTCGTCGCATACGCAACGTCCCCCGCCCGCGTGCCGTCTTCTTACCCCTTTCGTAGCGACCGCTGTTCTCTTTGCTGTGGACGGGAATGAGTAATCCATTCTGTTTAATCCATGGTTTTTGGCCACAAGTCTATTGGGCATATTAGCTATGGATCTCGGGTTTGCTACAAGGTTGCCATCTTACTACAACTTTATTTATAAGTACTTACATTTGAAGTATATACCTACGAATGTTCACAAACATTGTAAGCACTAAAATAAGCACATTTAATAACACTGAATTGCATTTAGATTAGTTCTAATAAAACATAGACGTGAATATAATACACACATGCCAATATATATAATAAACACTATTACAAGTAAGTAGCTAGCTATTTTCTATGTTAATTTGTAAAGCAAACTACAAAGCAGTAAAAATAAAATTAAGACTTTACTTACGTTTTTGCTGCTGTAGCATAATTTACGGAGACCCATCAGTGTCATTATTACAAAGGATAAGTAAATATGCAGGTACAGTCCCATCGTCTGAAAGCTTTACACCGGATATAGAGAAAAATTTGAGATCTCTTTCTTTCACATTGACGCCAACCATAGACTAAAGGGGACTTCTGAATTTTGTCTCTTTCCAGTGTAAAGTACGTTATAATAGACGTGTGTACATACCTACGTAGAGTAGAGATTTAGAGTTACCCTCAACGACAATAAATATAGTGGTCCACACTTCTAAGGCGTAAGTATATTCTGATTGTCACTTCAAACAAAACCGTACCCCGCCAAACACCGCAAAACAACTGTTTATCCGAGACCTCTGCGCTCCACCTCTTCGCTGGGTAATCCACCGGTAATTGCATTAGGCGGAATATCCTTAAAAGCATCGTGTACTCCACTTTTCTCATAAACCAGGGGAAGTCTATGTCCCTGTGTTGTCCTGTTTTCGTTATTTCATTTTAAATTAAATACATTAGTATAAAAATGTGAAAATCCTTTCGACGCAATTGACCAGTCACGCAAATTACCATTAAATCTGATACTAAATATTACGCATTGTACCCGATACGCAAATTACCCGGTTTTTCAGATACGCACTTTACCCTCAACGCGAATGACCATGATATCTGAAACTTTATATTCGCATTGTACCAGATA
>WYDE02094846.1:0-11716 GCA_009867175.2 Adela reaumurella
TGGACATTGACAGTCTATTCTTTTTACTTGTCTCTGATAATATTAAGTTCGATTGTTTTGAAAAAAATCCAGATGGAGAAAATCGATGAAATTTTACGTTCAAATATGCTTGCCAATATGGATAAATTTACTTTAAACATAAACACCAACCGAACCAATCTTGATTTATTTAAACTTTTTTGTGAAACTATGAAAATATAATGATTTTAGAAAAGTTCATTATTCTAAAGTATCTCTACAAAAATTGTTATAATATAATATTTACATTATGCTAAACAAATTTTATTTGTTTTGACTAGAAATCATTACATTAGGAGAGAAAAATATTACAAGAAAAATATATCCACAATTCAAAATTTCGAAAAGAAAAAGATACTTTGAAACATTACAGCCATGATAGGAAACCAATTTTCTAAATAATATAACATCCACTCGAAACATTTATAAATTTAAAAAGGACCTAATAGAAAAAAAATATTTTCAGGAATTGGCAATTTTCATTTAGAAAATCTTTTGACTTTATGGCAAGAAAAATCAATTGAGGTTTATGAATTTTTTGGCAGATTACAAAAATCATAGTTAATTTATAGAAAAACTAAATAATAATAATAAATCACTCGCTGTTGACAGAACCATCTCTATATGGTACAGAAAAAGAAATTAAATATATATTTGTATTTAAATCTACCTTTATGGCTAAAATTTCTAACAAAATCGTGTGAATCATTCACGGGGTATTTGGTAATAATTCAATGTAGTTTGTAAACTATGTGCAGCTTCGTACCAGTGACATCTATCAGAGTGATGTTTACTGCTGGAACAATAATGTTCTAATCAATTATAATGATCGATTTTTGCTTTTATCGATATTCGATTATTGTTGATATTTTGATTAACTTGTAACGGAATACATATTAATGAAAACGCGATGTGCATGGATACCCTAGCCCCTTGTCATCTAGTGGGCTCTTCTCGTGTGTCAGGCCATGCCGCGGCAAAGGCGGCAGAACTTAAAGCATGGCAAACTAACCATTTTTAAAATAACTTTGAGTGTTGTTCCTTTGCTATGGAAACTCTTGAAGTATGGAATTCGGAAGCCCAAAATTAGGAAGAGAGCTGGGTAAGCTACTTATAGAGGCGTCCGGAGACCGTAATGCAATTAACTTCTGGCAAAAGATCAGCCTGACCATCCAGCGAAGGAACGCAGCTTCCATCATGGGAACGATGCTTGTCTTCCCATGATTGAAAGAATATTTTTATTTGTAGGATTAATTTTTCTTTATACGTAGTGAAATTTTCTTAGTTATGTTTGTTTTTATTAGGTATTTATTTAAAGTTGATATGTGTTTATTAATGAAAATGAAATAATCGATATTACGAACCATTAAAAATCAATGTATCACGATTTATTTGATTGATTGCCTGTTAATAATTGATTAAATCAATATTGACCCAGCACTAAAATGTCACTATGACATTGTCACAGGCTAACAGACTATAAATAAAAATACATACAATCATACTCACCATCTGTCACAATTCATTTTGAGGTACAAAATCACCTCATCACGATTCAAATTACACATTTAGGTATAATAATACGTACTACATTACGGAAGAAATCATTCTCCCAGAGATTAAATACTGAATAAACTCGATTTAATTCTAATACGTCCAACATACAACATTACAAATGGTTTCATAATATCACTAGCTCCAAATAATTGAAGCAAAAATAACCGCGACGCAAAAGAAATAACAAAATATAATGTATACAAAAAACAACACGCGCGGCACAGCGTCGCCGCTATAAATACATTTCGAATAAATAAACAAAATCTATGTCACTTTTACTTCAAAAACATAATAAAAGTGAGATCAAATAATTAAACACTTAATTTTACAGCAGATGCAACTTGAATGTGTATCTGAAATTAGCTCTCTCCTTCTCTTTCACACTAGTTACAAATGCCTACGAGTGAACAGAAGCGATGTATTTAACAGCTAATGTCACCATTGCAAAGTTTGAAACTTAATGTAAATAAAATTCTTTTAAATCACAAACTTTTTTGGTTCAATGTCGACACCTCAGTCGCATTGCCATTTCAACGATGTTACAGCCTTCTTTACTGTCCTGCTCCAAGCCCTGAAGTTCTATAGGACTACAGTTGACAGTTCATTTGACAGTTCAGTTGACAGTTCATTACATCTTATTCCGACAACAAGACTAAGTGAGAAACTCGTAGCAGTCTCGCTCTGTTGTACTTCTGTCCTGCCCTCATACGCACAATTAAACCGATGAGAGAGAAAACAGAACTCTCAGAAGTAGTCCGACAGCTGTATTCAGGGCTTGTTTGTTGCAGTTTGCCGACAGTTGCAGTTTGACAAATGATGTTATGACATGTTCACCTCACATCATCACCTCCTTACATTTACAAGCCCTGAAGTGTACGCAGACTATGTCTGGCAGTTCTTGCGGACTATTTCTGGCAATTCTTGCGGACTATGTCTGACAGTTCTTGCAGACTATGTCTGACAGTTCTGTTTTCTCTCTCATTGGTTTAAGTGAGCGGGCAGGAGAAATGTGCAAGAGAGCAAGACTGCATTATCTAGGTTACACGTGTTGCCAGAATAGGATTAATAAACTGTTAAGGGCTTGTCGTAGGACATGAGAGTAGGCTATGACAATGTCCCCCTTAGTCAGAAGATAACTTTATTCAAAATTTTGAAATGAGACTAAACTAAATTTTGAGGTAAGATTACATTATTCAGTCAGTGTGATCTCGCTTAAGCTTACACATAATTTTTTTAAATTTTATGTAAAATGGAATATGGACCAATCAATGTCATCTTTAAATTTCTCCAAGAATCTGGGCCTGCCAAGATTGGTGGTAAACTCTAATAGATGTGAAAGCGTTACTGGAGGCATACTAAATAATATGGATAGGTAGAGAGAGATAGGTCGAGAATGGGACTGGCGTCTTCTTCGCGTTCTAGTTCATTTGCTGAAAAGGGCTTGCAGCGAGCCAAAACATTGGGCCCGTATATGTTCGGTAAAGCAATTGCAAGCGGTTCCCCCCCTCTTTCTGCACGTAACGTCTCATTTCAAATTTTAAATGTTATACAAAATTAGGTATACTTTAATCTCAACTTTGCTAAAGATATTTTATTTGTGAATTTGCGCGCATTAAATTTATGGAAACTCGTGTCCGACCTTTAAAATTTGTTCTTTTAAAAAAAGTTAAAACATTATATCCTACCTTCATACATTTTAGACATAGTACAGATCTGGCAATTTATGGGCTACACGCGTACATGCGTAATCTGTGTACGTTGAAAATACACAAAAAGAAAGTCGTAGTCAAAACTAAAATGTGACGGTATTTGTAAGGCCTCAGTTTCATATCTAGAGGCCAATAAATTGGCAGATCTTTACTCGATTCCAGCATTAAGTGAATTATCATTGCCTGGTATGAAACCGTTATCAATACAAACTGTATCGAAGTAAAAGCTTTCATAGAATATTCTATTTCCTATTATAAGAATGTCCGTTTAAGATTTTTTTTCACTATAGATCGAAAAGAGATTAGCCTTCTAAATACAAGTTGTTCCGCTGGGCGCTGTAAAAGGTATTGAGATGAATTTTTTTTAAGCTTAACAAACAAAAAAATTCAAATACATGCTTGAAGTGACACAATTATTGAAAACGTTGAAAAAAATTATCTTGGCTAGTGTATTAAAATAAACTTTGTGATACATATACTACGTACTTTGCATAACACAAAGCAAAGGTGTTATCGTTGTGAGACTTGACTAAATAATGTGGTAGACTAGTAACTGACCAGACTATATGCCGGCACTACAAACCACCACACCTGCTGTGATCTTTAATCGATTAACGATATAAGACCATACTCGTAATTCCTATGTTGTATAGGTTAAAGACACGACACCCGCTGTCATCTTTATTATATTATGCACCATAGACAAGAAATATATAATTCTTGCCTATGTTGTACTGATTAAAGACAGGACACCTGCTGACATCTTTAATATATTATGCACCATAGACTAGAAACATATAATTCTTGTCTATGTTGTATTAATTAAAGATAGGACACCTGCTGTTATCATTAGTCTATTCACCGTACACAAGAACGTTAATTTGTGTCTATGTTGTATAGATTAATGACATGACACCTGCTGCCATCTTTATAATCTATTCACCATAGACAAGAAACATAATGATTCTTGTCGTGCGACCACAAGTTACACATTGGTCTATTGAGGCCAACTGCCTATACTTATAAGTTCTTAACAAATCAATTACCGCCCTCAATTAGGGATGATCCTGATTCTGGAACTGAAAAATCTTGTTGAAAAGTATGCGAATTTGAAAAAATACACCATCATAAAAATTATGTGCGCTTTGTGCTGGCAAATGTATGCCGGATGTTTTTCTTTCCGAATTAATAATAACGTTTCCTCACTTGTTCTGTTTCACATACCTATATAATTTCCACTGAAACTCGTTACCTGAATCTATGTATAGCCATGTAAAAAAAAACAACACTGATTTCGTACAGAACGAAAAATTTGTAAAAATAGTCCAAAACGAACTTCCGCATACAATGGTCTCCGCACTTCGCAGTACAACCCAACAATGATAATCCACTATATCCTAACAACAGCCTTTGTCGTCTATACGTTTACAATTCGACAAGCATGCCTATGGGAGTGTATTTACCATACATCAATAATCACAAAACTGACCAGCAGTGCAATAACCTAAAGCCCCGTAGCGACACTGAAAGCTTCTTATATAAAAATATCAGGAATGCCTCACATCTCACTCTATCGTCTGTCTTAAGCGGTGCAGAATGTTCTTTTCTAGTTCCATCTCGTCCACTCTTTCTTCATGCCACCACTGAAGTGGCTTTCCAACGAAACCCCACGAGTTTACCGAATGTTTCATTCTTTGTCTTACCCTTGAAGTTGGTTTCCGACAAATTTCATCGGATTACCGATGAATCTATGAAATGATTTGGTGTTAAAAATTTCTTTTGGACTATTTAACTTATTGGAAATCATAATGGTCTGGGCTTACCCTGGAACTGAAGATGGTAAAACGAAAATGTGTCTGTTCTCAAGTCCATAAAAATTGGTACCTGCAATACTCATTTTAAATACTAATTGTTTCTTCTGTCTTTAGGTAATTTATGTACTGCGCTTAAGTTCCAGGTTTGTGATCTAACTGATAAATTGAAAAAAACATATCAAAACATACCGCACAGCCAAACAGACCACATACACACGACTAGACTCCATACTCTGAAAGTCACATTGCTGCACTGTCGACTGCAGCCGTTGGTCTCAGTATTGCCATAATGTGAACCACAGAAGCAGACACGGTATCACCATATTGTCGACCTCAACCGTAGGCTCTGTATTGCCATTCTATCTAAACTAATGAAGTCTCCGTATAGCCATACTATTGACCACAGGTGCAGCTTCAATCATACTATTGACCACAGATGCAGTCTCGGTATTGCCATACCATTGACGATAATTGCAGCTTAGGTGTTTCCATGTCTACCGAACTCCGACCTTGTGGTGGGCGGTGGTTGGACGTCGTACGGCGGTCGGTTTGCGGATTTCTATGTCCGCTTCCTCCTTCAGAGCGGAGTTGATCACCTGAAAAAAATGCACGTAAGCATCCCATATTGTTTATTCTTCATCCATAGATTAACAACATTTTAACATTTACCTAGCTCAATCACAATCACAGTGAAGGAGATATGGCAAGAAACTTCACTGGATTGCGCTGGAAACTTTGCTAATAATGTATCCAGAGATTTTGTATATGAACGCAGTAGTTCTCAAGTCATTCACTTGGGGCACTGCTTAATTTTCCATACAATAAACATCTCATCGAACTATGCAGTATAGAATGCGGTGTGGACCAAAATAAACTCGTGATCAGGGCTGCTGATCTTGCTCCGGCTTCCACAGAGAAGAAGTCAGTCTCTAATATAATACTTGTGGAAGTTGGAGCAAGAGGACTACCAGCTAAGTCACTCTACAGTCTGAAGAATGACGCTGCCAAGATTGATGCTGAGCTCATACATGGGGAGAGCTTCGAAAGTGTTACTGTAGGCATCATACATGTACATACAGTACATGGATAGGTAGAGGGAGGGAGGTCGAGGCTGGGACTGGTGAGTCCCCGCGTCCTAGTCATCGCAGACTAGCTGAAGAGGGCTCGCCGCGAGCTGAAAGGTTGCGCATGCTGGAGAACTACAGAGGCCGATCGCTGTCCCGACCTCGATTGACATCCTCCTCTACTGCCAATGAGCTAGGATATGTTCGGTGAAGCCATTGCAAGCAGATTTCAACACCTTCTGTAGTTCACAAAACACCGACCGAGCCAACCTTGCCAAATTGTAAGCATGTTGTTTAATACTTTAATAAGTTTGTTGTGTTACAATATTGGGATCTTCTTTCTTCTTTCGTTTGCAGCCATTTTATTCGCCCCACTGCTGGCCTCCCTGTACAGGCCTCTCTCATTTACATGCTATGAGAGGATTTAGTCGTACACTTCCACGGTTACCAACCGGCTCGGAAGTGAGTTTCCTCACAATGTTTTCCTTCACTGGTGTGTCAGCGGCCATGTTACTTAATGATTATTCGGAAGCATCTTAGATATTGGGATACTTACAAAATATGCTCGTCATTTTAAATATTGACTACTACAGGTTTGAAATATCCAAATCTGGGTAGAACTTTCAAAAATAAACATGAAAAAAAATTACCTCTTGCAATCCGGCAGACAGCTTTGGCGGCTTGTACTCCCTGGTGGTTGGCGGCAGAGGGATGGGTCGCAGGTCCAGCAGGTTCTCGCAGCGGTGCCGCGGCAGTTGGTGCTGCAGTGCCGCCTCGCACATGGGGCGGCGTCGGCCCGGCGCGGCGAGAGGGCGAGGCGGCGCCGGGTCTGTGTGCCTGCACAGCCAACACTCCACTTTAACAAGATATTGCTTATTCATCATGCGTAGGAAGTACCCTCCCCGCAGATCCGTCATGTTTTTACATTTAATATTTATTTAGCTAGTTCTGTTATATCAGCGAAGTAGAAAAAACAAAAAATTTTGCTGGATTTTTTTTTCAACATTCACTTAGTTATTGAAGCTACAACAACGTCACGATAAATCGTCAATAGAACGTCACGACCTACAGTCACCTTCACTATGAGAAGTAGCGTACTAAATCTCATTGAGAACAGAGCATGAAAATAAGCGTAGGTACAGATACACATGTTCCGGATATAATGAAATGAAAATGACCATGAAATTGCTGCAAAAGCTTAAAGTCCTGCCACTGATTCAGAACCAATATATGGATAAAAACACATACCACCAAGAAAATACTGGCCTTGGAGCGAAACCAAAGCAACATGCATTAGTCACAAGAAATCGGATAAAAGCACGCGAGGGCACTTATCACAGTTGTAAATTAGCTCCCAATTCTAATGTATATATGTAATAAATAAAATGTAGTATACATTTTCTTTATCATTATATTTCATCGTCTTTTCCAGCCATAATCAGATTGTTTCCGGTTTTTTGCGCTGTTGAGTGAGATGCTCCATTAAGCATAAATCCCTGTTATAATACACCACATAGGTAGTGTCTTCTAGTCCCTGGTGTTCAGGTCCAGGATGTTCCAGGTCTTGAGACGAGAAGCTGTGTAGTTTAGTATTTAAGCATTTCGTTAAGTTGTTTACATGATTTTCAAGCTTATACATGTACTTTATGCACTGGTGTTTCACCCTATATGTCACGGAAGGCATTGCCAAATATTTGTGTGTTTAATAGTTACGAGTAAACCATGCTATATTCCTCAGGACTATATTCTGAAACCTTTGAAGTAGTTTAAGTAAAAATTCAATGTATCTAAATGTGACACAAATAAATCTAACGCATACTTTAACAGGACACTGAATGTGTCAGTAAACACTTGAACAGAATGGGCGTCAGTGTTACTCCATTATGTTGGTTCATTATAAAAGAGGATAAATACCCATCCTTTATGAATGAGAAATGCTCATACACACAAGATAGATGTATTCTTGGAAAACACACTTGAACACATGCCAAATACAGGCCATCACCCTAAAAAATCCGTTTATGACACAGAGACCTATCTCGAGGATGAGCTATAGTTCACAGCTATAGGTCACAATAGATCGAACTAGGTCACAAGCGGCAACGGGGCTCTAAAACCCCAACTCTCGCTATATACTACAGTAGAGACGGAGCTCAGTGCTCAGTGAACTACGGTCTTTTGCCTCCTACAACATTGCCCGCACAAGACCGCAGACACCAAGAGCAGAAGGTGAAGACTTCTTCATGGTGAAGATAAGATGGCTCGGGTAGTAAGGAAACAGGGACAATGCATAATGGACCAAACCCCGCGCAACAAGAACACCAACACCAACACCAACAACAACAACAACAACAACAACAACAACAACAACAACAACAACAACAATATTAATAACAAACAAGCGAATCTGACCCCTGGTGCGGCGGCGGCGGTGGCTCCCAACAGTCCATATCCTCGTTGTAGCGCACGCGTAACACCAGCGCCCTCCCCGCCTCCGGTACGAAGTTGTCCGCCAGCAGCAGGCGTCGCCGCAGCTCCGCTATGAGCGACGCCTGCAGCGCCTCCTGGTCGCGCCGCTCGCTGTCGTGCGCCTCCCGCTGCTCCGTCGTCTCCTCGTGGAGCGACGCGTATTTGGCGATACATTTTTTCAACCTGTAAAATATGAATACAACATATTTAATTTAATTTAATGCTTGGCAATCTTTAATTTTCATTTACGAGCACCGCCACATTGTGTGCTCACATTGAAGTGAATTGCAAATAAATAACCATCCACCCAACTAAATACACCTGAGCTAGCAAAAATATACATACATACATACATACCATCACACCGCTTCCCCGGAGTGGTAGGCAGAGATAATGAAGCGCCAAATTGACAAGATCCTGACATACATCCTTTGCTTCCTCCATTGTCATACTTGACTTCATACATACTTTTCGGATGTGGGTGCTGCGAATTTGGTCTTTCCGTAGAAGTTTACATATTTGATCACGGTTCGTCTAGGACGGCCCCGTTCGATCCTTCCTTCCACATTCGCTTCATATATATTTGTTTTGTCATTCTATCACCGTCCATTCTCTCCATATGTCCAAACCACCTGAGGATATCTTTCGCTATCCTTGTTGCTATGTCTTCACACAATGCAATTTTTATCTTACACATTTATTCTTCACTCTATCTTTCATAGATACACCACATATTCTTCTCAGTGACCGTATTTCAACTGCATTTATTCTTTCATTTTGCGTCTGCTATTCCCAAGATTGACATACTTACATGAATGTAGTGACCAGCGCGCTATTATGAATAGCCATTCGTGTATCAGAACCTAATCACCTTACATTTCAGGATTTTATTCAAACCCACTACACACTATTGCCTTTGATCACTCGCCTTTCAACATCTTTATCGTATTTCCACCCCTTGTGAAAACACTGCCCAGGTACACAAATTCATTCACTTTTTAATATTGTTTAGGCTTACGTTTTTTCGGTTATTATTTTTGACATCGCTGCATCATAGTCGACATTGTGGTCATAATGAGAAACAATATTATTGTTTAGTGTTGGTGGAAACTTCAAATCATTCACTTGTTCCAGCTTCTTGTCTCCTATTCTTACATTGCAATCTGTCGTTTCATCGTTTCTCCCTCAAATGCCATAACTTTCGTTTTCTCCTCTTACGAAATTTTCTGCTTGACAATTTTTGATTTCTTGTACGAGCTCCGCCAAGGGTGCTTACATTGACGTAAATTGCAAGTAAAATTAAATACCATTCATACAACTAAATACACTTGAACTAGAAAAAATATGCTTAGTGAAGTATTATTATAGTCATCTAATGGCGAAATGCTATGCCGGTTGGTTGATTCGTGAACCCCAGGCAAATTGCTAATGTGGGGTGGCACACTCGCCAGCAAGCACTTCCATATCATGGCCAGGAGGTAGCGGAAAGACTCTGAGAATCGATCAGTTCTCAGAAGTCGGGCGTCAACAACAAATGGGTGTTCAGTGAGCTGGCGACGAGTGTAGCCAAGCGTATCTAGTTGGGACGAATAGGAATAAGGGAAGTAAAAGTATCAGAGACCTATGAGAGTGATAGTATCTTTAAAACAGACTGACTGAGGGAGCTGACAAATCGTTGGTGACTCAGAAAATCTAAATCATTGGTGAGTTTAAGATCACCAACTAGAAGGATGGGACGGCGTTGGATAGCTGATCTTACAGGACCTATACAGGGCCTTCAAATGTAGGTATGTAGGTATATTAAGTTGTGCAACCGACCTCTGCGTCTTGTGGTCCACCTCCTGCTGCAGCGTGGTGAAGGTGTTGGTCACGTTGGCCGTCGTCTCCTCCTCCAGCTCAATCTTCTGCTGCATCTCCACCTCGCGCTTCTTGCGCTCAGAGATCTCTTGTGTTCTGTAAACAAAGGTGATTAACTCAGCTTACAATGGCTTCATTGCACATATCCGGGCCCATTGCAAGTTAAGGGTGTCTGCAGGTTTCCGTTTAGGTCTTACTTAAGACTCTTACATCTTCCATCCATCAATTGTGTGTTCTCTCAAAATGAAATAATCACCTCTGTTCCAAGATAAGCTGGCTCCTGTTGAGGTCTCCGATGATGTCCTTGCCGCCGCCGCCGGAAACCAGGCGCTCCTCCAGAGCCCGCACTTGAGACTCCAGCTCTTCGGTCTTGACGCGCTCCGTCTGTATGTTGGTGTCAGCCGCTAGTTTCTCACTCTCGATGCTGAACGTGTCGTCTTCAGCTGCAATGGGAAAGAGCAGGACTTTGTGTATAAGTGTGAATTAAATTTTTAAATGTCTTCAGCTGAACTATCGGTACGCTATATTCCTGATATCGGGGAACAGAGTTTTAGTACTGCAATATTGAGGCAGAACTTATTATTTTCTATCTTGTGAAGTTTTACATATTTAAGACATTAGTGACAAAAATATAAAAATGTGAAAAGAACATAGAGAGGTCTTTATAAAATCAACCCAGATATATAATGCAGTATGCCCTGTACACTTAGTGGTACAAAAGGGGACAAAAAAAGTCTCACAGTACCACCAGTAGAGAAACGGTTCGGGATATGGAAGGCCCGACGTCTTATGTAGAATCCACATGTGCATACCGTGTACCATGTGTAACGAGGACAAGGCATAATGATAAAGTCCTCCGAATTATGAAAAAGTTCATGAGCCTAATCATTGCACGGATCAAGAAGGGTCAGTAGTGGCTGCAATAAGCTGCCCAAACTAAACATGATTGGCAATTGTTGATCGACAGAGATAAGAAGCATCGCCAAATGCATTAAGAAATGATATATTATGCAGACCCGACATAGTCATATTCTCAAAGGTACAGGACGGCCTAAAAGTGATTTGAAATCTTTCACTTGCAGAGCACGAAACCAACAGTCTGGTGGGGCGCGGCTTGTATGCCGATCGCTAGTCCTGCCCCTAGAAATATATGTCAGAGAATATGAAGTGGTGTTGGTACTTGAATATTTAATGTGGCAACATTGTCGAATGACAGAGCATGAGCAAA
>WYDE02094957.1:0-11715 GCA_009867175.2 Adela reaumurella
CCCGGGTTGGTACCACCACACTGAATGAAACGTCGGTCGAAACGGCTATGTAAATAGTTTGTGTTTTCCGACCAGTTAAGTGTAACCGGCACGATCAAAGGGGGAAGCACTGACATGGCACCTAATTCACCCGGTGTTATGGGCTCACACTAGACGTTGTAGGTGATGTAGCCAAACCGTGTCAGTTTCAAATAAATAAAAAAAAAATACTCGAAGTTTGTTACTTTGGGGGGTTTTATTACTTTAAATATAAGAAAGGTACTTTTATGAGTCAAACATATAAAGTACCCTTCATATTTGGGTAGAAAATCACTACTAACGGCCGCAACTCAAAACTTGTCGCCTTGGCCCATCGATATGTCGCAGGCAATATGTATAATTCCGTATTTTACAAACGCGTCGTCCGTTTACAAACGCTCGGCAAAAGAAAATGCAGCGGCAAATTGAAGAAAAATGGCGTCGATTATAATGAATTGGTTGCTTATTGCATTATTGTTTGTGGTCTACAAAAGAACAACCCTCGGTTAGTTTATAGAAGGTGAGTTCAATAAACTAATCTATCGGAAGCATATCGGGGATGCATATTATGAATATCTATAGTATATACTCATAATATGCATCGGGGATACGCATGTCGTGATTTGTCGCCAATTTACATTCGGCATATTACATAACTGCGAGCGCTTTTAAACGGACGACGCCGTTTGTAAAATGACGAATTATAGAAATTGCCTGCGACAGATACATTGTTATAAGAGCCTGCTCTGTGGATACAGATCATGTGGTACCTATGCTTCCACCCAAACCTACGACAAACTTGATACAATCCCTCCTAACCGAATACATTATCTAGTCTATGATTTAACGAAAGGCCCAAAACCTTCAATTTGAGATAAAGACACAAACACCAGAAACGCTCACAAACACTAAGTACTTATGTTAATGAATGATTACAGTTCAATCATCACGTGAACCTAGTCAAACCTAAAACTGATGAGCTGTGGGAGGTGACGTACTCGAACCTGAAGTCTGGCGGACAGACGACGGAAGAGTACGACTATGTCATGGTCTGTAACGGGCACTACAATACACCTTATATACCACAGATCAAGGGCATGAGCGACTTCCAAGGTGAGCAAGGAACACAATATATCATACGATACTGTACCCTTTTCTCGTTCTTCCTTCAGAGTTTTAACCTGATGTTTTCGAACTACCAAAATATCGGTATGATTCCGTCCCTACTCGTAGATAGATACAGAACGTGGCGTGGTTTAGGATGTTAATCTTAATATGTACTTACAACTCAAAGTGAGATTAACAAAGACAAAAACATCAGAAACGCTCACAAATACTGTGTTAACGAAATATAGAAATTTCCTACGACAGATACATAGTTATAAGAGCCTGCTTTGGGGATACAGATACAATACGGGACATAGAACAGGCCAAAACAGTCACTCCTCAGATCACCAACACCAACCACTTTCAAACTTTATCCCAGTTCACATAGTTCAACCATCACGTGAACCAAGTCAAATCTAAAACTGACGAGCTGTGGGATTCATGAACGCATTAAATTATCCTAATCCATTGGTGGGAGGTGACGAACTCGTATACTCAGGCAGTTTTACTATTTATTATGTATGTAGAAGTAATCTGTGTGTAACAAAGTACATCTTTTCCCAGTTTCGTATTTAAACTTGGAAACTTAGCTTTGATTTCAACAAACACAAAATAAGCACTCGTTGGTGCAATTCGGCCTCACCGTGTAATATAAGTTTTTGCATCTCTTCCCGCGTTTAGAGGAACGGAAACGCTGAGAGCACAGTATGTCTCCACTACACCTAGAAAAAGAAACAAACGCTTTAGCGGGAGGTACACGCCGCGCCGCCACAGCTGCGGAGGCAAAGGTGACTGAATCAACCCTGTCGCAAGTCGGAAAGGGGTTCACTGAGGGCTTCTTCACAAAATAACAACAACAGAGCCATTACAAACGCTTGAATTCCGTCTTATTTCAACTACACACTTCATATTCTAGGGAAAAAATTAAAAAGAACAACATTTGAGAGAAGATATTGTTACAACGCTTCTTAAAAAATTAAATTCATAAGAAGTAAGAGGTTAAAGCACGGTATTTGTGTTACAGGTGACATAATGCACAGCCACGACTACCGTGTGCCTGAGATCTTCCACGGTCAGAGGGTGCTCGTGATCGGAGCTGGACCCTCGGGCATGGACATCGCCCTGGAGATCACGGCGGTGACGGAGCGCGTAGTCCTAAGCCACCACCTCAAGGAGAAGCCCAAGACAGTGTTCCCGGAGAACTTGGTCCAGAAACCAGACGTGTGCGAGTTGAGGGGACACAAAGCCATTTTCACTGATGGGTCGGAGGAGGATGTCGATGTGGTCTTCTTCTGCACCGGTTAGTATAATTTCCACTTCATTGATTATGTAAGTTATACTCATTTTATATTTCCTGATTAACAGTGGCTGTGACTTCCATAAGTCGTAGTTTCGCCTGCTACGTCACAGGTTTCATCAGAAACCGCCGGGAATTCCTAGAACTGAAGTCTGGTGCACTTGGTACCAAACGTAAAACTGTGTCACTTCCAATGTTAATCCGTAAAATTTAAAATGAGTATAATGAATAACAGTGTAAACTTTAAAACATCATTAAATACTTATTTCTTAGACGAATTTACTAGTTACTCGAATAATACTGGCAGGACGGGTCGGGAAGGAACGGGATCACACGTTCGCACATGATTTCACGAAACAAGACTTCTATTTTTTTTAACTAAATTACACATTTAAGCTGTCGAAAAATCATATCATAAATATTAAGAAAATAATGATTAATGAATCATTCATAATATCACAATATTCATAAAAGAAGTCTTCTACTCATTTTGTTGTAAAT
Source organism: Adela reaumurella (assembly GCA_009867175.2). NCBI lineage: Eukaryota > Metazoa > Arthropoda > Insecta > Lepidoptera > Adelidae > Adela > Adela reaumurella. Next base: position 2,924 of record WYDE02094957.1, read on the forward strand.
TTCAAAGCGCTATAAAAGGCCAAAACGCAGATGTTCTTTTTTATAATGTTTTTTGCAATAATCGCAATATAAAAAATCCCAAAGACCAATGGTTTCAGTCCTCATACCAGGTTCGGTATTCTCGGGCTATGTGTAAAACAATCTGACATCAAGGAAGTCCCTAGCTTGTTGTCTGACATCGTTTAGGATAGTGTTCACTCGCTCGCACTGGAGTGATTAGATAGAGCGATAACTGCGCGAGCGAACCATTTTACATGTTTACGTGTTTTTCGGTAAAATAAACCACTGGGTCTACCGCGCTATCATCGCATAAGCGAGTGAAGAGACAACGCCGCGATTTCAACCAATCAGACTTTTCGTGTCGAATGATTGGTTGAAACCTCTTGACTCACTCATGTGATGTTAGACCGGTAAACGCAATGAACTCGTAAATAAGTTTAAATTGTAGATTAATCCCTCAAATCCTCCCTGTACACAGCATACATTTTTCTTTCTGGCTGAAGAATGTTGTAGTCCTCAGCCACCACCAGGAGTAGGCTGTCCGGGGAACTAACTCTATAGCACGGAACATAGAACAGGCCATGGAATAAACAGTCACTCCTCAGATCACCAACACCAACTACTTTCAAACTTTGTCCGTGTTCATCATTGCCACTTTGTCACGGAGTAGAAACCCTTAACAGGAAATTATAGACTTTTTAACTCAAAGTGATAGTTGGATGCGATCAATGGTATAGTATTTAAACGTCACGTTTTCCTTCCTCAGGGGGTTCACAAACTGTAAACGTTTAGAATATAAATTATAATAATTCATAACATTTTTAAACCTTCATTCATTCGCTTAAAGGTTGCGCGCTTTTCTCATACCTTCAAGAATTAAACTTAGAAAAAATGCATTCTTAGAGGATTCCTATCGTATAATGAGGTACGTAGTTTGGACACATAGAAAGAATGAACCATGGAACATAGGTACCAAAATCAAATACCAGGACCAAGGACCTTACCTTTTACGGAAAGGCAAGTTCGCAGCAACCGTAATCGGCACGCATGTGTAAAGCGATTACGCGAGCGATACGACGTAACGGTGGATGAAGGAAAGGTGTATGAATGTCAGGAACTTGCCAAATGACCCTCAATTGTCTCTGCCTAACTCTCCTGGAAAGGGACGTGATGGATCTATGTGTTATACGTAATAGGTACAAGATTACTCAATTTTGCAAGGTATCTATACAAACTTTGAAACCTCTTTTCGTCCCCTTAAAATGGATTGAATTTTCAAAAATTGTAAAATGCCTTTTTTTCAAATTTTTTTTTTGAGGCTTTTGTCACATTGTGACCACGTCAGCCCCGTAAGACCTCTTTAGTAAAATGCCTGTTAATCATTTCTTTGTTTAGAACCATTCGCGTATTTTCAAGTAAATAATTTTACTCCTCACAAATTTCCAACCCCTATGCAGTTCGAGCCCATAAGCTTAGAATTAAAAAAAAAACTTACTATTTGACAAAAAACAACATATACGAAATTTTAAGAAGTTATCATCAGACGACTTATTCTGTCTGATCTTTATAATTTTTCTATTGATACAACAGCATTTTGTTTCTTGTTGGCAGGTTACATGTACAACTTCCCGTTCCTAGACACCTCTTGCGGCATCAGGGTGGACGACAACTGCGTGGAGCCTCTCTACAAACACATGGTCAACATCGCCCACCCCAGCATGTGCTTTGTAGGAGTGCCCTTCTACGTCTGCGCCTTCTCCATGTTCGATCTCCAGGTTAGCAGTCTTTATGTTGACTTAATTCATATATCCATTTTGAATTTTATTGTATGCGTACGTGTTTCGTTCGATTGTTTTACTTCACAGGAGAAACTGTATCCGCAATTAAACGCTAAAGTGATAATTTAAGATTTAATTAAATAAAAAAAACACAAAAATGGGACCTTGAAGTTCGCCTGGTCTTTAAAAATAACAGCTTGGTATCAAAACTGTTTTAAGAGGGTTTTAACCTTTATTCCTATTTAAAGATACAAAAAACATAACATTTTAAATTATTTTTTTCTGTAAAGATTTAAGTATATTCTTCAAAGTTATTTCGAAATCCGAAACCTATAAGAATTGCTTCTTTTTTTATTATCTGATTTCATTTTTATCTTCTTCCTCGTCTTCTCTTTACCTTCATATTTTTCCTGATTCTTTTTATATGTTTTATATTACTTAATTAACTAGTCAAATGCACTTCATTACAGTGATTTATAAACGGCATTAAAGATAAGACCTGTTTACTGCCTTAAGATTACTTGTACTTTCAATATCTCATGTTATTGGCTGTAATCTATCAGAAAATTATGCCTGTTTTGCTCCTTTGGTACGAAAACAAGGAAATATTGTTTTTCTCTCTTTCTACATATTTCATCCTGATTCTTGCTCTAAGGTCAACCGCGTGCTCTGGTGCAGTGCGTTGATACATACTTATGTACGTGTATGCGATTCCATTGAAACTGCCACTCGCTTCAATTTCCTTATACGTAGAACCATACCAGTATGTCATTCACTTTTTATGTGAATATAAAGGCGAGACTTGAGCTTCCGATTCCTTGTCTGGCGAATTCCAGTATTTCACGTTTTTTTGTTATTTAACTTAATTTTGTTCTGCCCTTTTGTTACCTTTTATTTGAACCTTGTTCTTGAGTTCTTTTTCGCAACAAAGGAAGGCCATTAATTTAGATTTTTGTTGTTGTTTTATTTCCGAAAAAGATATTCTTTCAATCTTATTACCCACTTTACAGAACAGTTTTCTATGCTTCTGGGATACTTCATTTACATTAAATTAAAATCGATTTTTTCATTATTGATTTCATGATTAAGAGATACTAAGGGATAAGGACAAGATGTCGTGCTAAAGGGCGACAGGCTCGCCACCTCTCTTCTCGGCACGGTACTTCTACCCAATCATGCAGTAGGTGGGTCTGCGTGCCTTACATGATGCTTGATATCTTGTCCGAATAACGTGCGAAATGTGGTGGTCTGTGTTGTGCTGTAATTTACCAGAGTTCTTGCAGCACAACACCGACTGCTCTGCTTACCCCGATTGTCGGGATTCAGCGTGAGTGATATGAATGTATGTATGTATGATTTAATGATTCACTCTTTTTATATTTTTTTTTATTTCTTTTGCACCACAGTTATGTAATACATCATGATGTAATACCTTGTCACATATATCCTCTTAACTATCCGCTGTTTTCAAGGTACGATACTATCTGCGGTCAATCGACGGATCGTTCCAGCTACCTTCTCGGGAACAGATGATGGAGCACCGACAGGAGGAGATGCGGGACCGTGCCAGGAGGGGCTACGCCAAGAGGCAGACTCACATGATGGGGCCTGATCAGGTGAATATTATATGCTTAGTCTTTTGCGATCATCAAATACATCATGGAGACCCAAAATAACAGCGATTGATTCACGTCATCAGGGTGCCTGGTCGTGTCATGTCCTGCACCAATATCCACTTTCAGCTCTCCGATCGTGCGTAAATCATCTTTATCTATGAGTTTATGTGTGGATATATTTAGTTCATGTATGCCTTTTGTTTGATATTTCATGCTTACTGTGACCATTAATGTGATCTGAGGATCGCGATAACGCCGTTTTTCACCTTTTTTCACCAAGAGATTTATTTTTTATTTTCTTTGCTAAGCACGCAGGTCGTGTACTAAATATATGTACGTACATTTGATCAGTTTGTACCGGGACAAAATTGGGGCCACACATACTTTTCATCGGGCGCATTTATTCTACTTTCGTGCTTCGTCTGACATACCTACCCAACATTCACTCCCGTACGTCAGTGTAAGTGACAGCCAAACGAGCCCTATTTGACATACTTTGCCTGCTCATATTTGCGTGCAAGGACATATTGACTTGATTTCCGGCTTTCACTCTCTTTTCCACACCTCCTTCACATTTTCCCTCCCGTGTGAACATATTCCTCAAATACACGAATTCGTTTACTTGTTCCAGCCTCTAATATCTAATCTCCATTGCTTTAGTTAGGACATCATTTCATTCGTCTCCAGTACCATTACTTTCGTCTTGTTTACATTCACTTTCATTCCTTTCCTTTTAAATGCTTCCACCAATAACATTTGATAACCATGTCCTGCAATTCGTCTACCGACGAAGCAAGGATCATTTGATCGTCGGCGTACAAGTGTCATAGAATTGTATAACGTAATCCTATCATATTGATGAGAGGCCTATACCCAGCAGTGGGACGAATAAATTGGCTGCAAAACAAAGAAAAGAAGACCAAGAAGTTTTTATCAGAAAAATCAGAACAACAAATGAAAGATCGCCAACCAGGCACCCCTGGCTTTAGCTGCCACTAGTAGATATAAGAAGGGGTTTTTGCAGCGGCTGTAGGTCAGTGGCAAGTGGTTCAGTTTCTCTGGTAAGAGATCAGGGTTAAAGCTGCGATGCGTGCCTCTGTCTTCTACCGTAAGAATGCTGAAGTATGCTCTATATGTGAAGTCATCATAACTTCTAGAACTGTCTGTCCAGTACCAGTTACACAAGCGAGGTGATAGCACTTGCACTTGACCCATGCAACTGTGAACCTACATTGGGGTGCATTTTCAAACAGCCACCTTTAAGGCACCATACAACGTACGGAACATTTACGGACGATTCATTATTACGCACGTCTCTTTCGACTTTAGCGGTTTGGAGTAGGATACAACGCAATCACTGTGCTCAGAATAATATTTCAAAGTTGGCGAAAATTCGGGTTTTATGTTATTATTCCAAAACTACTAATGTAATGAAAAAGTATAAAGTTAAAGTTAAATATATATTCAACCTATATAATAATTTTTTTCCACAGCCTTGATTCGTTCACGTTAGCTACAACACGTTTTTATAATTAAATTCAGAGCCATGTTCAGGATTTTTTTCTATCGAGCGAAGTTTATCTGGTTGTGTTTTCAAAAAGTTACAGATATGCATTGATCGATGAAGTTTAATTTTGAATTTGTGTGGTGAGTAATATTGGCGGAAAATCTCTTAGAAACAGCGGAATTTTACCTAATACGGCTCCTTAAGGCGTGCACTCCCAAACCTGGCTTACCGCCCGCAGCCATGCGCTACCCTTATGATGTCACACAAGTAGATTGTAATGAATGAATGACAGCCACAACGAATTTACCCCGCCTACAAATGGCGTAGAATTGCATAATGTATACGCATATGTCTACTCAATGAGGTAGAAAGACGCATTCAACTGGGTTGGGCTGCCTTTGGAAAACTGAAATTCGTCCTAAAATCTGTACTGCCGCAAAATCTCAAGACCAGGATATTCGACCAGTGCGGGAGTACGGTCATGACGTACGGATATGAAACGTGGGCTCTAACGGCCGACTTACGGTTGTTGGAGCACTCGTGTCCTGCACTGGTGACCTTGGACAGGTAAGCGAAGTGTGGGAAGTCCACCCGCCAGATGGGACGGCGACATCAGGTACGTCGCGGGAAAACGATGGATTCGTGTTGCCGAGTGCCGGAAGGATTGGAAACAAATTGGAGAGGCGCATTTCCAGCAGTGGACCGTTAAACGCTGATGATGCTGAAAGTTTTTAGTCAGTGAAATTTTAAGGAAGGATTGTGATTGGCTAACCGAAGTTCTTGAAGTGTCAGATGTTCGACCGTGGGAGTCATCTAAGCAGTTTCTTCTAACTAGTCGTCAGTGTCGCCTATCCGGTGTAAAGCTCTATAACTGTACAGTAACTCTTTGAATGTTGTTTGAGTGTTTGTAAAACCACAATTTTCTCTCTTTCTCTCTGAAAGTGAATCAGTTGGACACTTTCGGAGAGAGCCGCTCATTGCGTCAATTTAGCATGAATTCCTCCATTGTTAGATCGATGGTTTCACCACGTCCAAGGTGAAATACCTCGGCCTATGTCTTACATACATAAATAGATAGCGTCACACCGGTTTCCCAGTGGGATAGGCAGAGGCAACGGTTCCCCACGTGCCACGATCCTGACAAACCTCTGCCGCTTCTTGCACTCTCATAATGTTATTCATGCATGCTCGTCAGTTATGGGTACTGCGCACTTGACCATTTTTGAGCACACGCTCGAACTGTTCTAGGTACGTGCGTCTAGGGCGATCCTTCCCGACTCTTCCACTCACATTCACTCCAAAAATTCATTTCGTTGTCTTCTATCATCCATTCTTCCAACATGACCGAACCACCGAAGCATCCCTTTCTCAATCCTCGTCACTATATTTCTTTCAGACCACAACGCTCTCGAACTACAATTACAGATTGATTAAACCTATGTGGTTAGATTTGATAATATTTTTAGTTTAACTCGAACCATACACAAACTGTTTCTACTTCGTCTAAATATGAATGTGGTAAGATATTAACATTTGATTTGTGCTACAACCAAGCCCAAACTAAGCAGCACGTGCATTCTCCTGCGTGGCGAATTACTGGAACCAATTCTGACATTTTATTATCAAACAAATAGAAGAGGCCAGTCGACTGACAATAGTTCGGCCGGGGGTGGCGCAGGGTGGCTCTCTGGGGTGACTCTACAATATTAGCGGGCCTGCTAGTCAACGATTCATTAGTAGGTACCTACGATGCATTTCGCCATGACATATAATTAAAAGTAATTGTTAACAAGTGTGCACGTTACGATCGGCGATCGATAATTGTGACCTGTCCCGCCCTTATGTTATCGACATCACATTACGGTGTCGTCAAACTACGGTATCAACAAAGCGCAGAGAGCGAATTCTTTATTAGAAATCACGTTGAATTACACATAATGCAAAGCGATATTATAGTGTTCCGTGTTCGTTTCATAAGTAAGATATTAATGAATGACTGTGAATGAGAAAGCATGCCGCGAGTTTTCTTTCAATACAAAACCTTAAAAAAATTACGCAATAAACGGTCCATGATTCTTTCTTACAATTTTCAGCGGAGTTTCTTGTCAGTTTTTGTTGGAAGCTAAAAGTTGATGTTTGGCGAACTAGACATCTATAATGAACAGACAAAATTTCAGCCCGAATGGCGGAGCCGTTTAGGAGGATTGTTTGTACGCACAAATCCTCCTAAACGGCTCAGCCGTTCGGGCTGAAATTTTGCAGCCTTCAAATTCTCAATAAATTCGTCTAATGCCATATTGAAATGTGATCGTTATGTTAAAAATTAATGGAATACCTTCCTAAAAATTTATATTAGGTCGGCAGCTATCGGACCGGCGTGGAATGCGTAATAATTTTAGAAATTGTTCTTTGTTTACATCGAATCGAAATCGAATATTTTTTTATTTATTTTATTTTAGACAGACAGCCTGGGCTGATTTGTCTAGATCGAGTTCATAGTTCACAGTTCAACTGATATGTTTATAGGGTTTTTTCCACTTATTAGGTTTTAGTTCACTTAGTTACTTTTTTATCTTTTTGTTTTATTTAGATGAGTGTCCAAACAGTTTCTAAATTGGTTTACGTTGTCCTCTGGAAGTTGGTTCCAATCTTCAACAATTCGGTTGGTTATGAAGTGTTTGCTGTGTTGGACTTGTGCTCTGTTTTATTCGGTTTCAGGGTGGCACATTACCATTATCTACTACGCGAGTTTTTAATTTTTTCTGCTAAGTTTTAATCCTTATAAATTTTGGTCGACTTTTTGACACGGATATGTAGATAATTTTATCTTCTTTACGGAACAAAAAAATTGGCTGATGTAACTAGCCTTTTTCGCGCGCCGCGGCGTCGAGCGCCGGCTTTGACATAAACTCAAATATCTCGAAAACCAATCAAGTTACATCAGTAAAGTTTTATCAGTTTATTGTTCCGTAAAGAAGATGAAATTACCTACAAATCCGTGTCAAAAAGTCGACGAAAATTTATAAGAATTAAAACTTAGCAGAAAAAAGTAAACACTCGCGTAGTACACAATCGTAATATGCGTCGCGGCAGCGTTGCCATATATCGGTACGGATTTTCAAGCAACAAGATTTGTGAGGAAATACGGATTTGAATATTTTATGTATGGCATCGTAGTCTCGCGGCAAATAGCAATGTTGATGTAATAACCAAGCGTGAGTTCGTTTCGTATGAGCGGTTCTACGCCGCGCCGTGTACTTAGATAAACTATGTACCGTGCGGTGAGTCTGCGTCCACGCTGTTGAACCGGCGGCGGCCATACGGAATGAACGGACATCTAAGCGTCAAGCGTATCAACATTGCTTTTTGCTGCGAGCGAGACTACATTACCATACCTAGATATCAATCCGTATTAGGCAATTTGAAAATCCGTATACATATGTCTTTTCTATGAAAAGTTTCATAGAAAATCCTTACAAAATACCTATAAATACGTATTATGGCAACGCTACTGCGATACTGTCGCGGGAACAATTTCAGTTTAGTTTTGAATATTAATTGTCTATTGTTTTGAATTTGGGCGCGAAAATTCGGTCCCGCGGGAAAATTAAATGAAATTACTTTTTTAACGGAAAGAATGGAGATGGAGAGTTATACGGAAGTGCTATGTACTGTATTGTAATACAGGCAGTGAAAGTGGAATTAGATTACATATTGTTTTAGGCGTAGGTACTGTATTAAGACGAGAACTATGGCTCCGTAACAAAAATTGTCCATTGTTAAGGGCTTTACATCCAGCACGTCTATTACGAGCTAAAGCCGTGTTGTTCACCCGTGATGATCGCTAGAATTTAGTATGCAACACGGTGAAGCGAAACTTTCACTTCACCG
>WYDE02095068.1:0-11713 GCA_009867175.2 Adela reaumurella
TAGCCAGCACTCGCGAGTCGGCAGACCTCAACTCTACACCGTGAGAACAGAGAAAGTCAAAACGCTCTCGCAAGTACAGGGGGGCACCAGGATTGTTCAGCACACAGAAGAGAAGAGAGAGGACATGAGCATTCCTACGCCTACGGATATCAAGCCAATTTAGACGGGCGCGGTATTCAGAGATGTGATCATACTTGCGCAGTCCGAAGATATAACGAATGCACAAGTTGAGAAGGCGTTCTAATTTGTTGAGCAGGACCTCACTAAGGTCTAAATAGGAAACGTCAGCATAATCGAGAATGGGAAGAAGGAGAGATTGTGCGATATATGTACTTAGAAAGAAGATCCACACATGTTTCCCTATTCGGCGCCGTGCCGTGGCATCAAATTATTTGCTCTATCAACGAGATTGTTTTCTTCTTGCTCCGTGACACTATTATCCAGTAAGTTCACTAAAACATTAATATTAAAGGGTGGTTAGAAGTAGCCGCGTGTCAAATTAGCAATATTTTTTATTATAAATAAACTATGTTAACGCAACGTTACATACATATATACATACACAGCGTCACGCCAGTTCCCCAGTGGGATAGGCAGAGACAACAGATCCTACGTGCATAAACGCAACGTTGAGTAAGCGATTCTGACATTTATAATAATAATTTCGGATTGTGGGTAGCCTTAAAACAAAGTCAACACATTTGAATCTTTATGAGCAAGTAAGGTACTTAGAGACACGACGTAAACGGCATCCCGTAGGCGGTGAACCAGTGGAAGACTTAAATTAAATTGTAATACCATACGGCATCGGCCTAATCAGAAATAGTGACACGGCGTAAACAGCATCCGGTAAATATCGAACCGTACGGCATCGGCGTGATCGGTAATCACTCCGTAAAGTTGGCGGGAGGGGTAAAAGTTACCTATCGCGATCGTAACTTTCCACTTTTTTTATAGTGCTTGACATGGAAGGCTACACCGCGCACTGCGTAAGCCACACGTAGGTTCATTACGAGCATGAACGTAATTACGAGTGTGTGCGATGCAAATGTGATCATCGCCGGCTGTGCCTTGATCATCGAGATTTAGTACCTGAATGCAGTTCTTAGTACGCAATTCGTCCTCTTGGAGCGCTGTTCAATTTCCCATATAATGGACCTACAGTTCTAGTCACATGGTTGGATCACGGTGTCATGTCCGACAATACTGAACTGAATGAAAATCACGAAATATTTATTTGAATCTGTATCTCATATCATCTTCTCATCGTCATTTGGAAGTAGGTACAGAACGCAACTTATTCTCTGTACGTTTTTAGGTCCCCGTAGGTCTGTCTGCCACAATACATGTCTTCTAAAAAGTACAAGAAGTCTTAACGAAATCTGGACCACTTATAGCTATAAATGTGCAAATGATACAAAAAATATACAAATAAAAAGGGATGCTCGAACTTTTATTTTAGGAGTTTGTAATCCCATAAATTAAAAATCTTACTTTTAGTTGATCACTGTGTGGGGTTTCCTTGCATATATCTTCTTAAGCCCTATTATTTAAGTGCATATAGTTGGTAAAAAAATCTTGGAAAACTTCTAAATTTGATAGTATTTTTAATGGTAATGAAATTAAAAATAATTGGAACCTTTTATGGATCCGTTGAAGGAACCTTTACTTCATTATTTAACCATAATTATTTTTGTGTATGAGCGTGCGGTAGAATCGTTGGAAAGCTCTTCCTAAGCTCTATCCCTGGCTAGGGGGACCTCTCTGAATACGAACAAGCTTCGTTTTGACAGGTTTTTAATAAATATTTACACTAAAGTTACAACTAACATTTACAACGTGTTATTATAGAACTTGTTGTTGCGTTTTAAATTGTTACTAATTATTCTTCTTGGTGTTGCCATACTGGCGTAATAAATTATGGAAATGTACGAAACACACATTAAGAAGTTAGCGAAGAACATTACTGCGATACACATTGCAGTAAGGGGTGTACCACCCCCGCCCCGGCGCCTGCTCCGCGCCGCCACACCAGCCGTCCGTATAAGCATTGCACTGCCGTTACTAAAACAAACTTATAAACCCAGATCTCCATAACATTTATTTATTCCTGTCATTGTCATATCACCTTAATCCAACAGTATTAAGGTGACTTGGGCTCACATTATAATATTCACGATTCTGTGACTTTAGATGTAAGCGAGGATATAAGCTGTCCAAGAAGGTTCCAAAAAGGTATAACTACGATGCCTTGCTCCAGATTTTATTTCAAAATGTTACCTTATCGCTCATGTGTTCCCAGATATACGGCGTTATATATCTGGAATTGTATGATTTGCTAACACACTCACTCATTGGCTCACTCATTAAAAGCTATAGGGTAGGTAAGTACTTCCAGACAAGAGAGAACTTTGGAAAAAAAACCCGCATTTTATTTGAGATATGGTATTAATCTTCACACTGCCACCCTATATGAAACAACTCCGAAGCGAAATTCATCATAAAGAAAACATGATAAAAATTCGTAATACCAAAGTTTGGAAATGAGATTTTATTTGCTTTACAAACATAATTTCTATCGCAGTAAAATGTACTCGTAAAGTAAAAAAAATCGCCGATGGCGGCAACCAGTTGGAGACGTAGATTTCAATAGCGATGGTGCGCGTGGGGTCTGAGGCTCTGGCTTTGGAGCGGAAGTGAGTGGGGAGGGGGGGCGGAGTCGAAAATGTTTTTATTTAATATTTTCTCTGGCAACATTGTAGAGCTTCATACACTCTATATATGGCTTGCTGAATCCGTTATGAAATATTTTTTTATGATTTAAAAACAAATATTACCTACCGGCCATATTTAAAGTAATGATCCGGTCTTGCTCATATACCTACGAACTTAACCGAGACATTAACCCAAACATTTATGTACCAAGTTTGGTTATACTGTGTTGATAAATGCGCCCTCCAGAGTGTTCACAAATTTCCTTATATCCAATACCTACCTATATATTTATAACCTTTTGAACGAGGGATATCTTCGGTATAATATCTTATAAAGAGTTCATACATATATAGTGGTATTTTCCCGAATTCGTGACATGCGGAAATCCTGAATAGTTAGATTCTATGAAATCTACCTAAAATATAAAAAGCCAATGCATTGTGTACCTACAAATTTCTAGATGTTTGGCCAAAAAAAAACTGAAATCAAGAGAAGGGCGTCGAATTTTCATTCGAATACTTCTATTTTATGTAAATATGTTTCGAAAGACATTTAATCCAGTGCAACCTGTCGGGCTTTGACCTAAAGTTAAAAATATAATTAATATTTTAATTTGCAAACTAAGTCGACACCGCCTCTTAAGCCGTGCAACTACATATACTCGTATTTGTAGCCGGTGTGTCGTCTGGTGAACGTTACAAATAACTCGCTTCATGTTTGGTCTCTGCCGACCCGCGTACTGTATTCTTACTGTCGGCAGCGGAGACTAGTGCACATTATATTAAGCATTCATTTGCATAGTGCACCTTACAAATTGCGACTAGGCCAACAACGGCGAATTCTCTCTTTGCTTGTTTCGCTTTGTGTGTCTTCTGTTTTGTGATGTGATCGTTAATAAATTTTGAATATGTCTCGACCATAATAATTTATTATGTGTTTTATTCCGTACAAAGGTTCCAAAGTTTCGGCAGGCTGCACTTATGAATGTGGGGGGTGCTGCTAAATTAGCCGTATTAGCACCTCTGCTTTTTTTGTCGCTCTAACATCCGTCCTCAGCGCTGACCCAGAAATATTTATACGATTGTTATTTAAAAACTCTCACACTCTGCTCGTAATAGCGCGACACCTAATTGAGCTGTGTAAATCTTCACATTCGCACCTTCCCGATGCGTGCTCGTTGTGCGAGCACCGTTCTCGTGTTTGCATCGCCTTTGTATCTCTAATTGGAAAGCGCTGTCTCGCGAGTTTGTCAAAATAATTTGTTGAAATTCTATTGAGTTCGGAAGACGTATGTTTGTTCTGTCTGACGCGAACTGGCGAGTCCTTGGAAATTTCGCTTTGACTTAGATAGATCGCGAAATTCTTCACATTCGCAGGGACTTCTTAGAAGAAAACAACTAGAAATGTAGCTCAGAATTACTTTATCTGCACATAAACCGGGAGACGGATCGCTTACGTAACTTATGCATGAGAATGTAGTAGAGTTTGTAGGTACATAGTCACGAATATTGCTCGCTTCGTTTGTGTGTATCTCCAATAATGTTATTCTTGTTTGGTTTCAGGTACCTACGTTGTCGTTGGAAGGAATGAGGTTTATTTCGAACTCAATTTTATTTCGGGTAAGTGTTATGAGGATATTCAAATAGGCGAGTGCTTCGTTTATTTTATCGAGTTTACTGCTCTCTTTAGTCTGTCTCATCCTTGTCGCTAGTGCGGTGCTTCAACATTTCTTCTTTTATTTCGTGTACCAGTTTCGGTTCACAGACAAGAACAAATGTAATAAACTTCAGAAAACATCCAAAAGTACAGCTTTTATTCGGAATACTTAGAAGATGGCGAAAGATGACTGAGGACATAGCATTGATAATATTTAGTATTCTGGTGGCTGAAAGTGTTGTTAGGATCCGTTTAAAACTTCTATGTCGAAGAAATTGTAGACAACGCTCATTTGAAATTATAAGTTTAACGGAAAAATACGAATTATAAGTAGATTTGTCTCAGTAAAGTGACTTCTAGGATAACATAAAATTTTAATAATAAAAGGCCTTACATTTTTGTAACTTAATATAATTATATATTTTGCGTTACACTTCTCATGTAAGTAAAACGCAGTTCTTGCACAACACGGCATCATGTCGAATAACGATTGAATCACTCGTTCGCTCGAATCATTAAATATGTATCGAGCCTAACCAAAATTAGACTACACATACATAATAATATGCAGAGATTTGATTTTATAGTAACTCCAACTAGAAAGTCTATTTTGCTGTTGATCTTCAGTCGATATGATAATTGTAACGTAAAACTGTGTTGTCAGATATTCATCGGTGTCGAGTTTTACGAAGGTACTTCAGTAGATCTCCTAATTAGATTTTAAATCGCTAGTATCCGATTCCTCAGCGGTTCCGCAGCTTAAGTTACCTATTATCAGTAGGGAAACTTCATTATAAAACTCGGCGTTGTCGAGAAAGCCAGTATATGTCATTGTCACGCAGTTATGTCAATAATGTATACAGATGCATTCAGCTGGGCTGGGCTGCCTTCGGAAACTGAAATTCATCCTTAACTGTGCACTGCCGTAACATATCAAGTGCGTTTGGGCTAGCCCGTTTGGGATAGCCCAAAAATTCCGTGTCGCTCAACGAGCAATAGAGCGAGCCGTGCTGTGGTTATATCTACCGGACATTATGCGAAATAAAGATATTCGCCTACGCGCTAAAGTTGTAGAAAATATTGGGCACCGGATGACAAAGCTCATGTTGTAGTGCGCTGGATACGTGAGTCGCAGGGTTGACTGCCTCCGTCCAGAGCACGTGTCCTAAGCTGACGTTCTAGGACAATAAAGCGAAGCGTGGGGAAGATCACCAGGTGGGACGACGACATCCGGTACGTCGCTACCAACGACGGATTCGTCTTGCCGAGTGTCGGAAATATTGGAAAACAAGAGAGGCGTATTTACTGTGAGTGAATTCAAGCTTTTGTATGGACTTTCTTCACAGTGTGTGTGTATGTTGTACTGTGATGGTACTACCTCTGTGGCGGCCGACGAAGAGGTATTCCGCCGCCAGGCTCTTGCGGTTTATTTGTAAGTGCGTCAGATTGAAAGATATTCTAAAATTCCATTAAACAAGGTAATGGATGAACTTAGCGCGGTTACAGTTCCACTGATAAAACAAATTATTTTAACAAAGACGAAGGAGCACTCATTAGGTCTCTCGCTCATCCGTCTGGACAGTGGCACCCGGGCTGCGTGCAACGTTTTCTCTTCTGCTTCCCTCGCGTGGCAACAGTTTCAGAGTTGTCCCTCCCCCGAACGATCTCGGTGCGTGCCCGATTACCTTCCAGATGATGGATACAGCTCGTTACGGCAAGTGGGGACCGCGGGCGCCGATCACGTTCGACAGGATCGTCCGATTGTCGGCGCCGGTAATTATCGGAGCCGACAGCCCACACCTCCGACACTCCGACAAGACACGACAAACGCGTAATGGATTCTGTCGGCGTTGACACCGCCGCCGCGCCGTCGGTAGGTAGGTATTACTTTTAGTTAATTGTAAAACGGTACTCTATGACGGCTCGCGGCTCTACTTATATTGCTTATCCTAATTCGGGTCACAGACACGTTACGGTTCCGCGAACGCTCTCCGTCTCTTGCGTGCATACCTGCTTAAGTACACCTTATCTGCAGTTAGTGAGATAGATACTGATCCATCTATAAGTTAGTTATGTTAAGGGTTGAGGTAAAAATAAGGCGGAGACAATTTTTAAACATTAACACTTAACTTATACACCCTTTACAGAAAGAACTTCTTTACAACGCTGCGACAATAAATCAAATCCAGGACCAGTAAACGAAAATTAACTTACAGCGCCGTAGTTACACATTTTATTGCACAGGGAAACATTATATCACCGAACTGTTTTCCGACGCATTGGAAAATGTTTTCAAGTTTCTTAACTGGCAATAATAAGACATCAACGGCTATTTACTTTCGTACCTTCGATTTTCAGTCGAAATTCTATTTAGCGGAATCGAAGCCTATACGGTATCAAAATGCATTTAGATGAATAGGCCTCGAGGTGAATTTAGATAGACAAAAATCATATTTAACGTACACGCTGTCCAAAGGAAAGGAAACAATAATGTTCGGGGTCTCTTTGATCGTTACAATTAAAATCTTAGTGTTACGTACTTAGTACCTAATTCAACCTTTGCGCACGACATAGCACCAAAGTTATACACTCTTCTCAGAAAATTAACCGGCTGAAGTGGCAGTAGACTGGTTACATCTGTCGCACAGTGGACAATTTGCTGGGCACATGTAGGTACGATTACTTTAATGAAGACTATCAAACCTTTGAGTTCGACAAGGAACCAAAGTTCTCGACTACATACATATAACTCACACTGAATCCTGACAATCGGGGTAAGCAGAGCAATCGGTGTTGTGCTGCAAGTGCTCCGGGTAATTACAGCACAATACCGATCACCACATTTCGCAAGGTATTCATTCGGACAAGATATCAAGCGCATGTAAGGCACAAAGACACACCAACTGCATGATTAGTAGAAGTACCGTGCCAACGTGAGAGGTGGCGAGCCTGTCGCCCTTTAGCGCGGTATCTTGTTCTAATCCCTTTGTAGCCTTTTACGACATGCATGGGATGGGAGCAGATTCTGTGGGGTAATTCTTTTAAGTACCGGTCCTACACGGTATGAGTTATGTATGACTCTTCTCACAAAATTACCAGGCTGAAGTGGCAGTAGGCTGGTCACCTGTGTCGCACAGTGGATAAGTTGCTGGTCACCTGTGCGTTTTCTTGAATAAAGACTAAGTTCTTCTAGGCAATGTCTAGGGAATGCGAACAGCTAGATGGGCCTACTGCCTTAAACATATTCTAGTAATGCACAGTGCATTTAGCTTTTGTTTTTATCGTATTTATTAAAAAAATAGACGGTCTCTGAGTCCGAGTAGAACCTACACAGTCGGAATAACGGCCATCACCCAAACCAGTACGAGGTGTCGCTCTCGCGCAGCAGCGTATAAACGTCGTCTCTCACTAATGTACGAGCGGAAAAACGCATCGGACATAGCCGGCGACACGGTGTAAAGTGTATTTACATGTCCACGGACCTCGTCCCGTGTCCGTCGAGACTCCGGGTCGTATTGTGGCGTACTTTATGGTAATGGATAATTATTGTCGGCTCATAAGCGATACGAGTTGTTGAAATTCTCTGCCAAAATTAGCCCGATTTCGAAGATATGGAAAGGACGTAGGGGTTTTGATACCGGTCTATAAAATCGGATGAATCGATATGTGTGTCGGAATGACGTCTCAGTCAATCTCTGGCGGAGTTAAAATTGCAGAGTATAGCTGCGCTTATCGAGTGTCGAACAGTGGGGCGCACGACAAAAGAATCTCGAGACGGTAAGATACTTCGGCCTTGTCGTCGTCGCCGCGTCGGTGGCGGAGGCGAGAGCCATCGAATTAGGCGCGCAAACCCCCGCAGAGACAGCACGCAGTAAATAAGAGTCGCTTAAAATCACATTCGGTTTCTTAAGGTGCTTTCCTGCAGATGCATTTTAGCACATTACCTGAGCCGTATCCGTAAGCGTAAATGATATTGATTTTTTATTACGGGAAACCAAAAGTATGAAACCTCTACTTTTGGCTAAAATTGTGCTAAAGTGCATCTGCAGGAAAGCCCCTTAATTACGGCGAACTCACTTTTTCGATTAAGCGGCAATGGGAAATTATGACACACGGAAGTTGGTTTGGGCGAAATCCATAATCCGTATCGGTTAAATTGTATGCGTGTTTTAATGGTTCAGTCTTCAAATTGATCATCAAAACGTTTGTCATCCTCGCACATCAATACCTTAGGTTAATCGAACACGATCGATTCATTCATTAATTCGAGTTCGTTAAAGGTGAGCACGTGATCGTAAATTCTCAAATCGTTAATGACCCGGCGAAGGAACGGCCGATGAATAATTGCTCATTTTGTTGATTTTTTAGCTGCGAAACTTCGCGTGTCCGACGAGGTGACGAAGCGACGTGGAGTAGCGAGTGGGTGTCGGATAATGAACTGGACTCGCGCGTTTTATCTTCTCTCGAAAGCTACGTACTCGATTCGTTATCATTTAAAGTTTCACGACCACTCGTATTCTCGCAATTTCACTATTTTGTTTGTGCGTACACAATAAACATAAACTGGAAAAACCGTTTCAGCGATCAAGTAATTGGATCTTTCGAACATTGTATTTCGATTAAATACCGTTCATCCCTCTATTCGACACGATCCGAGAGCTACATATATTTTAGTGTTCGTCTGCAGTTCAAGAATTAAATCATCGATTCCTAGTGAGCGGAATGAATGCTTATTTCTTTTGTGAGAGGTTGCGCTGTGCGCGCCGCCGCGCCGCGCCGTGCGGCGGGATTGTATATTTTCCGTTGACTCTACCACATGCGGGCTTTCAAATCGTTAACCCTACTCCTTTCGCCTGAGCGGTTATCTTTAATGGATTACTTATCGAATAACACTTCCAATCTTCGCTCGGTGTTTTTCTATTTTAATATTTGAGTTCACGCTTATCGAATAGCCGAAAAAGTGATCGTGGAGAACGTTTTATCTTTAATTGAATCGAATATTTGTTATGAAGCTGCCGGCCGGAGATTCCTTCGATACTCGGCCATCAATCAAGCCTCTCGTTACCGCGAAGCGCTGAAGCCGGGCCCGGAGTCCGGACGCTACGCGGAGTGGCCGGAACCGCCCGGTAATCGAATCTGGAGGGATCGGTAGGTGTCAAAGGCTTGCCGCCTATTCATTGCACCGCAGGAAGTAGGCACAGCTTGGGAGGAGCGTCGTAGCCTTTTTCGCGCAGCCAATACGGCGCTTTATTAATCTTTATACCTAGCCGCGGGCTGGTATCGGGTGTCTCTTTGCGACGATCTCTCACCGATACCTCTCTTCGCGTCACAATGCAGTCGGCCCGTTTGTAAACGCGATACTTCCCTTCGACTTTCGTTATTGCGGCCCTTTACTTTAATCAAACGGCGGTGGATCGGGTGGAGGTTCTCCGCTTTCTGCGATCATCAGTATTGGCTCCGACTCGCTTTGTGGCGAGAGCTTTCGTTTTTATCTGGTGGTGAGACACCCTCGGAGTGAGATCTGCATCTCATCGAATTTCCGCGGTTTTACGAGTATTTTCTTTCGATCTTCATGAATCGCTTGAGAATTTTTTAGCTGGTGCGAGATTGGTTTCTAGCTTCTGTATTGATTAATTCTTTCATTCTAATCTAACGTGGCAAAAGTTTATTTCTCCTTTGCGTTCAGTATATTCGTTCAGCTATTGTCCATAATTGTATAGAATGGATATTAGTACGTCAGCCCAAATAATTGTATTTTTATTATTTGAACGATTGCCGTTGAATTAAAATTAGCTAAGACAGCCGACAATTTGGAGCTCATACAAGGCATAATCTGTACGTATACTGAAACACAAATAGGACCACCTCGACTTGCCTTCGGGGCGCAAGATAATAGTGTGGTTGTGTATGTTTATTGTTCTTTAATTTTACTCTTATAACGTTTTCTGATATTTATAATGATGAGGCTCGTCTATATTGTGAACATAAAAGGCAGACAACACATGTCAAGCGACCGCAACGACAGTACGTTTTTCTCTTTATAGCGCACGGTTTTAGTCAATTTAAAAATAACAAAGGGAATATGAACCGTTTTTAAAAAGGCGCGGCGATTGAATGAAAACATTAAGACCATTCTTTTTATGAATTCACCCCTGCCAAATCGGTTACAGCCTGCCTTTTATGAGCCATCAAATGCAGGTACAATTTTTTATCGATTATTTTTTTCATTGTATACCTACGCGTACAATGTGTTGTACGCGTTGAAGATTTTCAATGCAGATAATAATAATTTGAGAAAAGGGTTTATTCTCCTTTTGTGCCCTGCAGCTGAGTCTATGTTGTACAACCTGACCTTATTTGCATCATTATTTATTACAAGTTCGTAGCTGTAATATCCTTGTCAGCTGAATCGATGTCGATATTGAATTGCATTGCTGTTGTATTTCAATGTTTACATATCTCAATCCCTTTCTGTGAATATGTGTGCCTCTTGGGCATACTTCTCAAAGTTCCTATACACACGTCAGCTGTTCTCGCCCAGTGCACGTCAGGACAGGCATACTCGTACGGACAGCCACTTATCTACCAATCAAGTAAACTATTGTAGGTATTGTTTCTAGCGAGCCAAAGGGCTTCAAATAGGATGATTGTATGTCTGGCTCGTTGAACGATGCCAACATTAAAACGCACTTAGCTTGTTTGCTCTGCTATGATATAATTGCAGGCGATCGTTGAGTGTTTCATATTTTATTTACTTTTGTAATTGGCGTGGAATCGGACGTGGTAAACGTTGTAATTATGGAGTTAATCGATGTTGGATCGATACGTGAAAACGGTCGGACACAGGAAACGCTCGTCTATTTTCCTTACAATTATATGCTATACTAGTATATTGAAAGTTATCGCAAACAGTCTGATGGCGTACCTAATTAATCACCGCATTATTACATAATTTTTTTAGGTAGATTTCATATAATGAGGAGTTCCGCATGTCACAACCTTGGGAAAATTCCATCTGCAATATATCAGCACGAACGATATATAACGAAATTTGTATATAAACTGGATGGTGAATTAATCTGGAATGGAATCTGGAGGGTGATTTTAATCAAACTTGGCTCAGAAATACTTTTCCTTAATATCTCGGTTAAGTTCTTATATGTGCAAAATCGCAAATCAATTAAAAAAAAATATATAAAAATTTATTCACGTCGGATATAACCAAGCTATATACATAGTCCAATAGGGCTTATCAAGCTCTACAATTAAGTTATTAAATAACGGCTTACCCGCGATAGTAGAGCGTTCAGGTGCTCGACGTTTCGAAACCGCCCGTGGGTTT
>WYDE02095179.1:0-11711 GCA_009867175.2 Adela reaumurella
CATGATCTACAATGCAGTAAAGTATTTTGAAAAACATCACACATCTGACAACGTTCCCAGAAAACCCAGAGAAAGAAAAACAACGCGTCGCGACGATTCTAGAATTGCTTCAGTCGCCAAGCGGAACCCTTTTATGGGTTCAGAAAACATAAAAATTGAAGTTTTTGGCAACGACAACCCCCAAGCTGTGAGTGCACGCACTATACGAAGACGCCTGGTGGAAGTTAAGCTATTCGGAAGAATAGCACGTAAGGTTCCGCTTCTAACTAAGCGGCACAGACAACTACGAATGGCGTTCGCAAGAAAGTACGGTGATTGGACCGAAAGACAATGGAAAAACGTTTTGTTTTCCGACGAAACCAAGATAAACAGACTGACTTCTGATGGCAAACAATATGTGCGGCGACCAGCAAATAAGGAATTCGATCCCAAGTACACGATAAAGACAGTCAAGCATGGTGGTGGAAACGTCAAAGTGTGGGGATGCTTCTCTGGACATGGGGTTGGACCTGTTAGAAAAATAGAAGGCATGCTAGACCAATGCCAGTACAAGAGAATCTTGGAAGAGACCATGTTGCCTTATGCGGAAGACAAACTACCAGTCATCTGGACATTCCAACATGACAATGATCCGAAGCACACAGCGCACTCCGTGAAGGAATTCCTCAATAACCAATCTCTGTCTCTGTTAGACTGGCCCCCACAAAGTCCAGACTTGAATCCAATTGAACAACTTTGGTATGTGGTGAAGAAAAAAGTAGCTGAAAAACGAAATAAAAATTTAGACGAACTCTATGTCGCCTTTGAAGAGGCTTGGAACTCAATTTCTACTGAAACATGTAAAAAACTTATAGCATCCATGCCGCGTCGGTGTAGGACCGTAATGAGTAACAATGGACATACTACCAAATATTAATTTAGTATAATGTAAAAAGTAGAGCGTATTTTCTTAAAAAATGTGTTAATTTATATTTAATTTTAGTTATTTTTTCCATTTGCATAACATTTCTTAACTGTTCCTAATTAGATGTCCAGGGGAAAATACTGGTAGGGAGTAAGTAATTATTTTACTAAACAATAAAGAATACCAAAAGTGATATTGTTGTTTTTAAATATTAGCTTATATTTAAATTGGGGGTGTATACTTATGCTATAACATAATTAAAAGCTGTTTAAAATAAAATAAAACAAGGTATGGGATTTTATTTACCAAATTGTGGCGTTCTTAGTTGTCGTTTCTAATTAGATGTCCACCACTGTATATAAAGTAGACTAACACATACTCGAATTAATTTCTCATTATTTACATCGCATATATGTACATAGATATATATAGTATTAGATAGGTATAGGTACACATATATATATGTACAGGTTGGGTTGCGGAGTAGCTAGCGCACGCCTCTTACTCGAGAGGTCGTGGGTTCGATACCTCGTATGCACACAATTTTTCGGGATTTTAAAGTGTCAGTTAAAATTTCTATGCAAAATTACAATGCACCCCGGTAAAGGAAAACACCGTAAGGAAACCTATACACTAGCAATACTAATGTGTTGAGTGCATAAAGGTTGACTTGAAGAGATTGCCTCCGGCAATAAGTCCGCCTTCTGATAAGCAGAAGTCTATAATTATTTATTTATATACATAAAGAAAGCGTAATAATAATAGGCAATAAACCAAATATGAATCCGACTTGGATGAAAAGGCCTACCTATGTCGATAAAAGAGGAGAGGACTAGTGTCTGAACTCGAACGGACACTCGGTTCCATTTATGAGTGGAGACGTAGTAATTTGATCGAGTTTAACGCTTCCAAGACACAAGTTTGTGCGTTCAGTGCGATGAGAACTGCGTTCACACCAGTTCCTTCCTTCTAAGGCACTTGCAACCATCTCTGGGTCCTCGGAGTCGAATTGTCGCTGATCTTAACTTCCGGCGCCATATCGATGGTAAGGCCAAGATGGCTTCTAAAAAGCTGGACGTACTTAATGAGGTGCGAGGGTACTTCACGCCGGGCCAATGGCCACTTTTGTATAAATCGCATATTAGATCCTGCCTGGAGTACTACTCGCACCTATGGGATGGCTCAGCCAAATATCAACTTGCGCCGCTGGAATCTATACAGCGTCGCGCCGTGCGACTAGTGGATGACCCTGAAGTGTCCCACGATCTAGCACCACTGCAACTTCGTAGGGATATCGGCTCCCTAAGTGTGCTCTATCGCTTATTCCACGGGGAGTGCTCGGAGGAGTTGTTTTTTTAATGTTATCATCCCATCATGGTTGGCTCACACCTCTCATGTCACATATCGTGAACCGTGATGCGAGCCTAAGTCACATCAATCCTTACGGAGTATAGCGCCATGACAGGGTACTTCCCTTTTTCAGTCCGTCCACACTGAACTAGGCGGAAAACACGTACTATTTACATACCGTTTCAAGTATTCTACATTCAGTGCGGTGGTATCGACTCGGTTTGGTTTGCCCTACCTAACCTAGTTAGGAGTTGGAAGGGTTTCCTCAAGGAGTTTTCCTTCACCGGAGTGACGGGTATGACCCTGTACAGGCCTTGAAACGTACGCCTGTACAGAGGATCGATCCAACGATCACTGCGCGACAGTGAGAGACTAATTAAATAAAATAAAAAAAAGTCATACATTTTCTCCATTGCGCCAGTTCTGCGGTGCTATTCTAGGAAGGGCTCTTACACCGCTGTCAAAGAGAGAACAAAATCGCTATCAGCGCTGAAATAATGCGTGGGCAATCCCCAGACTCTAGGCCGGTAGCGCAATTACGGAGCTCCGAGCTTTTTTAGGAAATCCAACAACATCGTTGTGAGTTGGAATTGGAAGGCAGTAGGTGTCGAAAAGAAATTTTAATAGCGCTACCAAAAGGCAATGCAAATAAAGAATATACAATGCAACCTTGGAGCGGTCTCGCTAGTGTTCCGGGTTCGTTCCACCGCTGCTGCACCGCGCCCTCGCCGCGCGCCGCCCAACCACCGCCCAACCACCGTCAGCCACCACTCACTTAACGTATTTCTTGAGAGCAGTCACAAAGACATAATTACTCAGAGAAACTGCACCTAGAACATGTTTGCATGTATTTTAATTGTATTCGTATAGGCATTCCGTAAACTTGTACACCACCTTGAAAGCTCGTTTGAGGTAGGTTATAGATATTTTATACTTGTTACAGGTGTTTTAGGGGTCCTTACCTCAATAGAAAAAAAAAACAGAACCCTTATATGATCACTTCGTATACCATCTGTCTGCCCGTCTGCGTCAAGACCAATGCATTGGGAACTAGACTAGAACTAGACTAGCGTTAGGAACCGTTGAAGTACACCGCGCTTGTCGCCATTTATGCAGAAATTGTACGAGTTTCATCTTATGTATCTCTGAAACTATACAAGGAGTTCAGTTTCGTTTAGGCGTTTTTCAAGCGACCTGTGGGAGTGATTCTGGTCTACATTCGTGTAACTTGGATTCATCCTATACATATCATACATACATTCATAGCGTCACGTCTGTTTCCCAGTGGGGTAGGCAGAGACAACTGATCTCCACGTGCCACGATCTTGACACACCTCTGCCGCTTCTTGCACTCTGAAAATATTTTTAAGACATGCACGTCGGTTACGATTACTGCGAACTGTACATACACATGTTGCCCTACATATATCCTATATATATTATGCTATAGATGCGGCTCGTGTTATGATATGATACATAATATACGTGCTGCGGATGAAAATGTTATCCTAAGTGGTATCTAGTTCAAATTAATATAAAATTTAAGAATACGGTGCCTTTGAGGTGTAAGAGATTTATACTTCAATTATAATTACACATTTTGATACACCCAAACTTACTCATCAAAACATTTACGGCAATTCAGGCTGACCTAAACTCGTGAAATTTGGCAAATAGCAAAGGTCTTCAAGCACGATTAAAGAAAAAACTCCGAAAATCGTTAATAAGTATTTATATCACACAAAAATATTCTCTTTGTTTTTGGGTTTATTGAAAACAGAAAAAAACGTCGGGACTCTCAATTCCCCGGACGGATGTATAATGTATGAATGGATGCATAAACATGTATGCAATTAATTAAGTTTATAAAGAACCCCCAAGGCGCAAACTCTTCTCGATTTTTTATTTAGTCCCTGGCCAGAACTTCAGAGCGACTCTAATATTCTGAATAAGAACGTAAATTAACGAAGAAAAACTTTAAGTTATGTTTAATCGTACAAGAAACACTAGGAAAATGGTAGCTACTTAAGTTCTTCATGTGTGTAATTAACTGCATACCTCCTAGCTATATTAATTTTACGTTTCCCATCGGTAATAAACTGTTGACAACTTTTACGAGCTTGAGTAAATAAAATAAATTTATGTTTTACTCAGCTTTATTGCGCTACTGGGAGCGACGAATCGATTAATATCGCTATTGCGAATTTAGGTGGCAAGATCCGCCTTCAGTAGATACCGGCGGAGCCTTATTTAGATCTGGTTTTATAAAAATCATTTTTTTTTATTCCCACCGCCGCGTCGCCGCCGCCGCCCGCTCCGGCGCACGCGGGTGTCCTTGCGTCGGTACAACAGGTTCTACAGTGAACTGCATGCAGTGGTCGTCTCTCACTCCACTCACCTATTTTTCCTCTCTACCTATTGCACAACGTACGTATATACTTGTAGCAAATCAGTTCGACCATATGTAGGTCTCGATACTAACTAATATTTGTAATATGCTAGTACTGCACGTGTCTTCTTTATACGAGGATCTGGAAGCACAGCACAAGGTGCTGGTGTCAGGTAGGTATTTGCATTTGTTTTTCATGTTTATTTTACACCAGTAGACTGTAAAATAAGGTACAAATGCATGGTATTATAGCAAATCTTTGGGGTCTGGTAAAGGGTCTCGAAGTAGGCGTACAAGCAATAAGAGAGAATACTAGCAATTTAGATATATAAAGGTACAAATAGACATACCTACGTATAAGTAAGTAATGTTATATTATGTAATAATATTAAAATAATCCAATAAAATACTTAAATATTTTTTTTTAAATTGAAACTGACACGGATAACTACATCACCTAATGAACCAGTTTTTCTGGTACCAGTGATGTCAGCCTAAACACCTTGGTGAATTATGTAGGTAAGTGCCACATCAGCGCTTCCCTCAATTCCAACGGGTCTCCACGTGCGACGATCTAGACACACCTCTGCCGCTTCTTGCACTTCCATAATATTCTTCATGCATGCTTCATGGTTACGGGTACTGCCCACTTGCCCCTTTTTGAGAACCTGCTCGCTCTGTTCTAGGTACGTGCGTGCGTCTAGGGCGATCCATCCTGACTCTTCCCGAACATTCGGGAAAAACTAAACGTGCAAGTGATTTTTTCTAAGGGATTTTTGCTACTACGTGCGCAAATGTCGTTTGAGAGCTCATTGTGATTGAACTTTGGACATGACAACTGCTCTGTCGGGTCAGTTAGAAGTATGAGTAGGGATAGGGGTAGAAGTAGAAGTAGGGCTAGGGGTAAAGGTAGTTATAGGGGTAGGGTAAGGGGCATGGGTGAATGTAGGTGTAGTAGTGGGACTAAGAGAATGAGTGGAAGTCTAAAAGATACTTAGCTACTTACGTGTGCAATTACTAAAAAACAGCTTATAGTGTAGTCAACCAGGAGTTAAACCCAGGCATAAATTCCTCAGTCAATGAAACTTTGTTAATATCGCGGAGTAATGTTAGGAATTATGACTGACAAATAATCCAACCATTTTCCATACATCCAAACTCCTGGTTGACTACACTATTAACAGTATGCGATTGATCTAATCATAAATTCCACGAGCTTCAAAATGTGAAGATTCCGTCCAGCAGCATCCTCTATTAATGTCCACAGCCCTTTCCAAAACTTGGACCTTGAACACAATCACAAATACCACTTTTTCGCTCTTCATAGGTAACGTGTGAAACATATCCCATCTACCATCCCACACTTACCGACAGTCAGCCAGTACCACGCATTCCTACTGCCGCTTGCTTTTTTCAACTGACTTCATCGTTGATCTGTCTGTAGAGAGCGTGTCCATCTTTTGTGTCCACTGATGTATGAGCGACTCTCCTATTTTCCTACAAACAATTCTCAGATATTGAGCGATACGGGGCCACTGCCTTCACCTGAAGCACTTGATTACATCATCCTTTTTGCGGCGGTGGTCATCTCGCCTGTATTTTCCTGTTCATGGCCACCAGCGCAGCGTGGATTCGGTTGCTACCGTGGTCGTTGAATGGCAGTAGCGGATTAAGGGCCAGTAGTTAAATATTCCAAGTTCGATTGTGATGTGGTGGAGATAATGACAAATTTAATTTCTTGAAGGTATTCGAAACCTTTGGTTATGATAAGTTTACTTGAACCATCCGACTTGAGATCACAATGTTAGAGCATTGTGTTTACATTGTCTTCTTTTTTATCTATAAATATAATAACTGGACAAGTGCATGTACAGGACTTGGACAGACCCACCTGAGGGTTCCGCACAAATACATTAAGTATTTAGGTGTTCATTCATCCTGGGGATCGAGAGTCTCTTCGATTTTTGCCTGTTTTCGAACCAGATAACGACGGACAACCATCGAGACTTATCTCGATGCGGACAACCAAGTGAATATCAGTCATGGTTCATGTAGACACTTTGGTCCTAAAGCTGCATTTTGTGGTGGAAGCCATCCGCTTTAACGAATAAACGAATTACCCCACAATACTCACGGATACACAATATTCCCCATTTAGAAACAGAGATGGCGCCACTTGTTCAAAGAAGATAACAAATATTCTTAAAGCCTGAACGGATGCTTCGATTTTGATTATTGAGGTTTCAATCGAGAGGAAACGAATTAATTTATTATTTTAAAAAAATAGGTCGCAAAAAATTATTAAAAATACCAAATAAAAACCTTCATTTAGCTTAAAAAACAATTTTTCTTCCCGTATTTATATAATTTTATAAATAAAATGTATTAATATGGTACTTTTGTAACATACCTAGTAAATTTTTCCCGCGACTTCATCGTTTAATGCTGGCTGCAGCAACGGAGCAACGGTTCGCTGTGATTTTTTTTAAAGTAGAATTTTCACAGTCCGGGAGTGATATAGACTTCTTTTTTCTGTCCGAAACTGCTGGTGAAAGCTACCTAGTTCATAAAATGCTTAAAGCCACTGACCGATTCATTCACTGACAGACAGCGCAAAGCAGCGCTAGGTCTAGAAGCTTCAAACTTTGCACAGGAACTCCTCACGTAACGTACTCGTATGTAGGTGAGAACTAAGAAAGGACTATTGAAAAATATGAACTGTTACCGCACTTTAAGCGGCTCTACAGTAAAGGGATGCATTCCTTGTCTGAAACACGTGGACATATGATGAAACGGTGGCTTCGGAATCGCTTCTAACACTCCTGAGTCAGAGCATTCGCCGTGGAACAGCCGATACATTGGAAGTGGGTTTCCTCACGATTTTTTTCCTTCACCGGAATGTCAGCAGCCATTTTAGCACCAATTCTAAATTATAAATATTGTACTACCAGAGGGATCACATTTTTTTTTATAGACAACAAACATGGGTGGCTGTGCCCAAAACTTCAAAGGAAGATCGGACCAATAACACCTCTCCTCACGAAACCACGCTCAGCGATGCGCCATGCCAGCCATAACGCGAACGAAAAGGTCGTTGTCCAATTTATTAACACGCCTTTTGAAGATCCCCAGGTTGTAGGCGGTAGGAAACACACTCACCGGAAGACCATTCCATATTTTCGCCGTACGACATAGGAACGATTTCGACAAACGATACGTTCTCAGAAGATTGGTGTCAACAACATATGGATGGAACTTAGTGAACCAAAAGAACTTAGTTTGAAACTTAATCCGGGCCTGGCACGCCTTGCCCCGGGGCGCTGCTGTCTCTTTCCGCGTGGAAGGTTTGGCAAAGTCTTTCATGAATTCGGAGCGCACGGCTCGCGAGCGCGGAATTCTTTAGTATAATGGAGACAATTTCAAAATGGAGTCACGCTGAAAAGTGGGTTGTCTGAGTTGTTTGCTGTAATACATGTTTGTATGAGATGGCACGGCTACTGAGCCGTGTTTTAAAATAATCTCTTAGACTGCACGGACCTAAAAAAAATACGGTCGTTGTCCAATTTATTAACACGCCTTTTGAAGATCCCCAGGTTGTAGATGACATCTGCCAGTGAATGAGTCAGTGACTTTTAGAATTTTAGAAGTATTTTTAGGAATATTCAAACAAGCTATTTTCTCCAAAGAGCATTTCTGAAATCTCGCAAAAATCTTGTCACATTCTTAGTTTGAAAAGAGCAGTACAAATTTTCAAATGGAGAAGAAGCTAAGAAAGGAAAAAAAACGTACAAATATATTTGAAATTCTCAATGTTTATTCCGCATTGACTGCAAAGAAGTATTTCCAAGGATGTCTCCTGTGAAGAATCAAAGCTTTGTGGTTTGTCTAAAGTCTAAACATACAGCTCGAGCTGACGTTGTGAAAGATTAGGCTTTCACGGCCGACAGTTCCAGTACTCTCGAACTCCATATTATGTAGGTTAGGGTGACACTACCACCGCCTCCCTAGAGCTAAAAACCTGGGGATCGAAAATAATATAGATACAGAATAAAATAGAAGAATATAATATGTATGCATGAAACTCTACTAAAAGGAAGCTTTAATTAACGAACACAAAAAAATTATAATTATTAATAACAAAAAAACAAATGAGTTCAAATAAGTCTAAGAAATTGGCCATATCGTGAAATTTTAAAATTGGCGCTAGATTTGGTTATAGGTTAAGTAAGATTATTTAAGGTTTGGTTGGTTTGGTATTAGGTTAGGTTAGTTTAGATATACATGATGATAATTTCATGATATGATTAATTCGGCGATACGATAGGTTAGGTTGCGTAAGGTTTGGTTAGGTTACGTCAGATTAGGTTAAGTTCATGTTAGGTTAGGTTAGGTTTTGGAAATTTTTATTATTTTACGATGTAGCCAATTTTTAAGAAATATTGTTTCATGAAATGGCCAATTCCTACTATATGGCTACGACATATACACTTCTACCTAGGTAAGATGACTATCTCTGTGGCAGATGTAAGCTAAGAGCTCGGTCCACACGCCAGGGGTCGTGAATATCGGCTTGAGTGTTATTTTATTGGTAATCGTGGGCGTCTCCTATTTGCGTTAGTCCTTTATGGATCACGCCAATCGTTTTATTTTATGGACAACAAAAGTTGAGTGTTTTCGGCTTCTGAGAAGTGAGGGATAACGATTAAATCGCTTTTTTGCTGTTGTATTTTTAGGGCTCATAAGGACGACCCTCTATTCTGAGATCGTAACTTCGTGTAGATTCGATTACTGTAGTGACAGAGCATTATTATAAGTACATTTTTGGAACGTATTATTTAAAACGGGTCATATACAGGCTGTTAAGCTTTCGGTTAGACATCTTTGATTCTGTATAGGATACTGAACAAATTATCACAAAACAATTAGGGTAATTTTATTACTCTTTGAGAGTAATTATTTAAAAATAAATGAATGAATGAATGAATCTTTATTGCATACAAGAAAATTACAGATAGAAAACAGGATAGAAGAAGACAAGGAAGTGCAAAGGCGGACTTAACCCTAAAGAGTGTTTTTGCCAGTCAACCTTTCAAAAATGTTAATGGAAAAAAAATTTTGCACGATTGCAAAAGTCGCAGAAAAAAAAGTTGTTAAATGTCAAATGCAGAATCACCCCCTCTCGGGTAGTAGTAACTATTTTTAACACCGTGAAGAATGACGCATGTATGTGCATGTACATAATATGTATGTGCACTACGTATGTGCGTCATCCCGACAGTTTATCCGAGAATTACCCGTAGTCTTATTTCACACACATTTTGCGTGCAGCTTTCCTGGATGGCAGCGAACTAACTCCTCCAGGGCAGCGAAGCACCGCCAGGTGGCAGCAAAGCCGATCCATTTGGGCGTTTGCCCAACTGGAGTGTTTACTTCGATATATGAGAAAATTTATCTCCCAAACTATACTGGTGCAAATTTCAATTTATGATGCCGTTGGATAGATAGTAAATTACTCCACAAATATTCCGTTATGCTATCTTCATTACCTGGTGTTTCCTGAAAAATACAGCCTACGGAAAAAACAAATTCATGGCAAAGACCTAATATTTACGGGAAGGGTGAAAGTTTCAGATTTATATCGCTACATTTCCACTTATATTCTACAAGTTACGTTTCGTGAATTTACACTTATTCTACTAATTCTTAGAGTTAGTATATAGGCTCGTTCAGACGTGTTTAGTTAAGCAGGTAATTAATAAGTAATTAGTCAAGTAGTAAATAGTAAGTTACTCGAAATCGTTCAGACACAAGTTCTTTTTTAGTAAGTACTTAGTAAGTTCATTCAAAATGGACGTTCGAAGGAGTGTAATATTAAAACGTGTAATAAATCACATAGTTGGAAGTATTTTCACTCCAACGAGACATTTTGGCATACGAGACGAGACACTTGACTAAACACTTGACGACGAAAATGCGTTCAGAGTCAGACGCATTTAGTTGGCAATGCCGTGGTAAGTAGGCGTGGTGGGGGAAGCTACTAAATCGTCTACTAACCAGCTTTCTGGATAGTAGCCTGGTAAGTGATTTAGTTACTACTTGTACTAAATTTCCCTGTTCACACGCTACTTACCACTAACTACTTCACTAAATACTTACTACTCACCGATTTCACTGGTATGGGTAGAAGTAGGAATAGAGGTAGGAGTACGGGTAGGAGTAGGTGCAGGGGTAGGAGTTGTCATATTTCAACTGTACATTATTGAGATTATTCCGTTAATGCTCAGAGGAAGTGGCGCGGGTCATCTAATAGATAAACATAGCTATATTTAAAACCACATTTTTGTCTTTCTAGGTTGCAGAGACTTTCTAGTTGGAGATAGAGTTCCGCAGTTATTTTTCAATCAATAAAAACCAAATTAAAAATGTCGAGGAAACCTACGACATAATCGGAAAAGGAATATTTTTTTTTAAAACCCCCCCCATCGAGATAGGACATTGTCCTATCTCGATGCCCCCGACTACCCACGAAAACCCGCCAGGGGCTAGTGTTTCCTGCCCTGAAATAAACAACAATTTTGCATTTAACTTGGAATTATAAATACTTCGCTTACCTGTCCAAGGTCGCCAGTGTAGGACGCGCGTGCTCCAACGGCCGACATCCCTGCGGCTAAAGTGTCCAGCCCACTGCCATTTGAGCTTTGCCACCCGGTGTACAATATCTACTTTGGTGTGTCGGCGTATTTCTTCGTTTCACACCTTGTCTCGTATTGCCAGCATGGCTCTCCGGGCGACTCGAAGCTTTTGGGCAGGTTCTATCTATACTGGTATCTACATTTTAATTGTAATGGGGTACAGAGATTGTAATGGCACGCCCCGACGAATTTCCTTAGTAAGTCGGAGATATTCAATTACCTCGTCGAAAACCTCGTGAAGAAACCCACTTACAAGACGGTTGGTCACCGTGGTTGTGTACGACTAAAATCCTCTCATATCATGTAAAATGAGAGAGGCCTGTACCTACCCAGCAGTGGGGCTAATAAAATGACTGCAAAAGAAGAAGACGAAACT
>WYDE02095290.1:0-11709 GCA_009867175.2 Adela reaumurella
CGCCTTTGTACATTTCTTATGTGTTTGTAGTTAATGTGTTTTCTACTTTTTCCTTTGTGTGCAATAAAGAATTTTCAAACTCAAACTCAAATAAAAATAGTCGTCCATGGGGACCATTGCCATGGTCCCCATGACTGAAGCGGCGTTCCCCCTCTGGATGGCTAGGCTAATGCAGTTCACATGCGTTTCATATTACATATCTAGAATGTGCTACTAATAAATAGTCTGTTTTTATACAATCTTTTGTGTCGATTCTGAACGGAGCTCCCCAGCAGTCGTTCCATGTAACAGGAAATTAAAGACAAAAGACGGAGATGCTAGCGGGGTGGAGCGCGACGGTAGAGCGGGGAAGGTAGGGGGTTTTAGTTGGATTCGGAAATAAGCTGGGCGCGTCTGCTGATACACTGCAAGTCTTTTGGGTAATCTCAAAATCTTTCTAAAAAAATTTAATGACATCGCGCTTCTGGAAAGCTTCGAGGGTGCGAAATAGGGGAAGGAAAACCATAACTGGAGCTTAGAAAGATTTAGCTTTTCAAATCGACTCGGAAGGAACCTATCGGTAGACTCTCGAGAGGTATAGATGAAGGTGCGTGTTGCGATCGAAAGTAATTCGATAACAGCAGTTTCCCTCTCGATTTCAATAGGAACGATGTATGGTTTCAGTAATTCTCTTCAGCAGACCCGTAATCCGGTATCGAGTTGCGAAGGGTTGGCCCGGGTGTATCGCGGCACATCTCGAGGGCGATTACTCCCTCCCATCCCACCTACACCCCCTCGCCGCGGCGGCGGCCGGATCTCGGCACTCTCAACTTTGTTTTCTAATTCAATTTGCATTTTGAACCAAAAAGTTTCTGTGACACTGTTTTGCATTATTAATGCCCCAACCGCTAGAGAACTCATAAATTGAATCCGCAGCCTTCGCAATTAGTTAGCAGTGCGATAACTTTTGAGATCGTTGCCTTCGTTAACAGATGTTGCGTGTATTCATTATGCATTCCTTCACGAGGCTCCGCCGACACCGCCCGGGACCCGCTGCCTTCCGTCGTCCGCCCCCGCGAAGGTGAGACACGGAGGAAACGTTAACCGCCTTCTAAAGTGCCAAATTTCCCCTAACTCGATCGGGAAGTTATAGCGACCTGCTAAATTCATATACTAATTTATACCTACCCGGTGCGTGCGTGTATTGTATACCTTTCATCGAGGGTTTGAGCGAGTTAGAACTTAGTAGAAAATTAATCTTCTCATGTCGCTGAATACAAGGAAATGTGGAGGTAAATGATATAGGCATCTTTGGAAAGTACAAACAATGTAATAATGCCTATGTTTACCTAAAATCACTAAACTAAAATAACCAAAAAATATAAATAACATAGCACAAGTAAACTTAGACATGAACTCATTAACTTCGGCTGTTCCTTCATAAAATAAATAAATAATAATAAATAATACAATATATTATGATGCCGCTGCAGATTTTAAGTGTGCAGTTATCCCATATGTATACAAGGGATATAAATAATCTCTTACTTTGGAAGCGGATAGGACTAAACGGGACATAAAGGCACGATTCGTTCTGTCATTAAGATAAAGACAAGAGACGCATCAATAAAACAAGTTGAACAATAAATAATGAGACGCAATATGAAGCATATAGTCGGGGCAGTTCCTCCTCTGCTAACGGTCGTTGGGTCGTTTCTTCGAGCGACTGTGGCTCCCGGAATCCCCCACGGAAAAGGCATTACGGCGCGCCGCCTGGCTTTATATCCAACAGGACGAGGAAAAATGTTACGCGATTCTCTTATATCCCGCGCCTTGTGTCCTAATGTTATATTGAATAACAAATCATACACGTAAATCACGAGCGCCGAGGCCAGAACTATCGCAACAAGAGCAGCGTGCGATAGTTCTGCATGAAAGTGGATGGTATTTATTTTTTAGTTTTCGTGTTTTAGGCAAACAATTTAGAAATAAAACCGAACGAAAATAATTCTGATGTGTTTGTGTTGAAGAGAAGAATTGCGAATTATTTTGAAAATACACATAACTCATTCTTAATAGGTCATTAGTTCAAAATTACTCTATACGTTGGCTGACGCCCAAAACAACTGTTACATTTACACAAATGACGAATTTCCTCATTTCCTCGTCGTGCGTCAGGACTGTCGGTTTAAACAAAACAAAGAGAACATAACAAAAACTGCCCCTAATATTTTGCGCCGCGTCTTCATTCTTCTTATCTCGACTAATTTAGATCCAAACCATCTCTCCCCCGGTTGAGATTGCGCCGCAATCCTCTGCAGTTTTTGGAAGAAATTATATTAAGATCTGCGGAGCGATAATGCGGCCATTTTTTCCCCGGCGCTCGGGAGAAATGGCCGGCAGGGGCCGCGAGGTTTACGATACCGATAAATTATACCGAAAGTAAACTAGACTCGCCGTACCGTTACGGTGAGTACCTAATTTTCTGTGACGAGAGTTTTAATAATATTTCTAAAGGTGTAGAATAATACGTTCGCTTAAAATGTGAATTAGAAGTTGCTCTGTGAGTTGAAATATTTTTTAACATTGGAAATTTAACGAATCATTATCATCGAAAAGTGTGCTTTTTTTTAGACCGAAAGGAGCTAGACACTTGAAATAAAGTTTCTCAGGGAGAAGCAACGTCGTACGTGGGTTTAAAGATTCCAGATCTTCGGGAGGAAAAACAACAGATTGGACCCTGTTTTGCAGAATAGATCGAACCAAATAAAACATCACAATTTGCCGAGCACTTCCCCATGGTCCAAAATCACCCAAATGTTGCATGCAGTGGTGGCAGCGATCCATTTGAGCGTTTGCACACTTGGCGTGTGGTCTTCGCGATATGACAAAATTGTAATATCTCCCAAACTTTCAAGTTTATGGTAACATTGGATAGGTATAATCTTCACAAGTTTTTTCCTTATATCACTGCATACATCCAAAAAACAAATAGAAGCAGCACAGAAAATTTAAAAAAAACATCCGGAAACATTATATATGCATGCCAATAGCTCGCAACACACGAAGTTTCCACTTCGTTGCATATGAAGTGTCAAAATTTTAAGAAATGGAAGTCCCACAAACATTTAACAAACCTTTGGACACATTATTCATATTATAAGGTCGGTCGAAGCGGTGATGAAAAATTGTTCGTGTTTGCCGTTAAGTTCAATGTAGCCAACTCAATTTGGGGGAAGCGCTCACATGACATCTACCTAATTAACCAAGGTGTATTAGGCTGCCATCCCTGGTACCAACAACTGTTACATGCGGTGATGTAGCCATCATGTCGATCTCCATAAAAAAATATGTCTCCATTAAAAAATGCAAGCCGTACATAAATTCAACAAAACTTATGGAAACATAGCCAATGCTCAATGTCAATGTCAGTAGCTTGCCACACACCAAATTTCAACTTCCTTGCACATCAAATTTAAAAAATGCAAGCCGTTCATAAATTCAACAAAACTTATGGAACCATAGCCAATGCGCAATGTCAATGTCAATAGCTTGCCACACACCAAATATCGACTTCCTTGCACATGAAATAAAAAAAAATTGAAGTAGAACAAAAATAATGGCAAAGACCTTATATTTACGGGATAGACCAATGTTGCCGATGTATATCGCTACTTATCCAATTATTATTTGTTCTGTGTTACAAACCTCAATCGGAAGCAGACAAAACCTGTATACATTTCCAATGCTCTGATTGTTGCGATGGTTGCAAGATTTTTTATCTAGTTATTCTGGTTTTCATTGACTAACAGTCTTTGATACAGTATTTTTCAGTATCGTAATGTGGTGCACTCAGAAAGCTGTTACAAAAACATGTATAATCTGCAGAGTATCAATTCTCAAGCATCATGGACAATAAGTTATCTGCACTCATACATGATAATGTAGTCTCATATGTTTATTTTCATTGTTGCAGGCGGTGGTGGATACGTGCGATGTTATGGGCCGATGGTGTGGCGGTGTGCTGTGCGCGCTAGTCGTGCTGGCGTGCGGCTCTTACGCAGCCGCCAGCAAGCTGTGCCCCGCGCGCTGCTCGTGCGACGATGCTCTCCGAGCCGCCTCCTGTGCCGACGCCGGCCTCGACGTCGTGCCTATCCAGCTCAACCCGGAGGCCAAAATTATTAACCTTACTCACAACGCCATCTTCAACGTACACTTCACACTCGGCTTCTACGTCCAGCTGATCGTTCTCGATCTTTCCTACAATAAAATAGACACGTTGGGATCTAAGAATTTCGACTCTAATGCGGTCCTCACGCATCTAAACTTGAGCCATAATGCTATCGAGAGTCTCGACAGGGGAACGTTCGACGGCTTAAAAATGCTCACAGAATTGGATTTGTCAAATAATCACATAGCTCAAATGAATTCGTTATGTTTCAAGGATTTAGCAGTACTCGAGCGTCTCGACCTTTCAAACAACAAATTCGTCAGCTTCGACCAAGACACATTCGAGCCACTAGCGTCAATGAAGATTCTGTCATTGAAAAACAATGGGATTCTCGACATTCCATCGAGCAATCTAATATATGCGATTCGGTTAGAAGAACTGTATCTCTCGGATAATCTCATAGACCAAATACAAAAGATGGCGATTCCAGCCCTGAGGTACTTGAAGCATCTCGATCTGAACAACAATATCATCCACGATATCGATCACTCGGCCTTTGACGGCCTTCCCTCCCTACGACATCTCGATCTGAGCGATAACAATGTCAGTTCGATCCCAACATTGCCACTCTCCAAGCTGTCCAATCTATCACATCTATACCTGAGCGGAAACTTCTTCCGAACGGTCCCAGCAGTATCGTTCCAGAGCTTATTCCACCTGCGACATTTACACTTGAGCAGGCTTTCCCAGCTGTCTAAGATCGATGCGAGAGCGTTTGTGGACAATATTAATCTCGAGAAGATCTGGATGAACGACAACGTACACGTGAGCGAGATGCCGGCTCGGCTATTTCACGGGAATCCAAAATTGACGCACGTTTTCGTGAGGAACAACGCCCTTGTCACCCTTGAGTCTTCGAACTTTCCAGTGGATCGACTTCGCGAGCTTCAGATCGCCGGCAATCCGTTCGAATGTAACTGCTCTATTTTGTGGCTGTGGACCCTCGGACGGGAGTTCAGAGCAAACGCTAAAAACTTTAAAAACCAAAGTGACATTAATGTAGTGAAGATAGACTATAATGAAATAAGGTGTGCGGCTCCTGAGCCAACACGGCACGCGCTGCTGACCGAGGTTCCCGAATCGGAGATCCGGTGCTCGAGCGGGTGGGTTGTGGTGGCGGCTGTCGTGTTGTCCATCAGCGTCATCATCAGCGTTGCGGGTGGTATCTTATACTTTATGGGGCCCCTGAACCGGTGTAAGGGTGAGAAGGCAAAGCAAGCAATGAGCAGCGTCATGATAAACGGAGACGTACCCAAATTAGCCAACGGGCTCGTATATGGGGGTAGAACACGCGAGCCAGAAAGGCGAGACGTGGACCGGTACCTGATGATAGGTACGTCCATTAGCAATAACTTCCACTCGATGAACCCGCCATGGCAGAGCGTGGACAAGCATCCGTACCACCAGGAGGAGGCTGAAGAGAACATCTACCAGCAGTTCGGCTACGAGACGATACCGCATCACAGAACGCCGGAGAAGCCCCACATAGTGTACGTATAATGCCGGCGAGTCCCGGGTGTGTCGCTACTCACTCACTCACGCAAGAAAGGTTGTACCCGCGCAATAAGTAAACTCTACGATGACGGAGGGAGAAATGAATTTCCCGTCGTCACTCTAAGTAGGTAGGTAAGTTGCATAATATGTGATAACTCGTGTATATATGTAATAGTTGTACATAAAATGGTAAACGATTAGGAATAGTGACACAGTTTGTACTTATACAGATAAAGTTTATGAGGTATTTAGGTAGACTGAAATAATTAATATTCAATGTTTTGTTTGAGTCGGTTTTAATGATATGAGAATTGTTTTTCGTTCAAATGGAAATTACAGAAAATCTCGCCGAAGTATTAAAATATCCAACCGGCCCATTTAAGCAAAAGTACGGTTATATAGAAATAATGTTTTCATCGATTACAGAACGAGATAAAGAGCTTGAAAGTGTAAATATTATTGTCGAAATTCAAAGTTTCTTCCAAACAAAGTGGTGTAAATTATTAAATGTACGTCGATAACTATAACACCAATAATTTAAGAATAACTTTGTACAAAATCGAGCAATATTAAAATGTTTAAATAATTTTATACTTCCCTATAACGTATGTACGACAGCTTATTCTTCAGAAGTATTTGAATTGTTATAACTTACAGCTTTCTAATTATAATGATTTACTGATAGAATATAAAATATAAATCCATTATAACGTACATTATAATATTACATGCCCAGAATAATAATTTCAAGAAACCAGTTTATCTGATGGGACGCGGTACAAAGAAAGTTATAATTTGAGTAAAGAATTGTTTTATTCTCATAAAGCTAAGCACACCATATTTTTATACTACAATAAAGAAAATAAGACATGTAATAATAATTTTATTTACAATTCTTACTTAATCAAATTATTAAAACATTATTCTAAAGATTTCTAGTAATTTACCTGCCTCCGAAGGTATAAAGACAAAAAATTTGAATGTAAATTAGGGACATAATAAATTTTAGATCCCTGGTAATTAGCTGGTCTCAATTGATTAATTTGTATACAGGTTGTTTGGTAATTCGATGCATTCCTTCTAAGGTGTCATTCTGGAGCTAATTTTCAACAATTTTTTTCCAATGAACTGGGAGTCGAAAATGGATGGTTTCCAAGTTATTGCCACTTTTTATTTCCTCCGCCATACATTTACTAAGAAAAATAGTTTTTGTAAACAGCTCTTGAAATCAAACTTCCTGTAAAATTTCGCTAGTTTAATTTTTTTTTATGGTATGAGGCAAACAAGTTTGTATGATTATGGTAAGTTTCTTGTAGAAGAAAAGTTTTTCAGAAAATAAAGTCTTTAAAATCCCATAGAAAATGTAAAATGTAGTTTGAAACTAAGTTAGACATTTTGTATGGGAATTTAATGACTTTATTTTGATCTAATTTTATGAAAAAAAAATTCTTCAACAAGAAATTTTACCATAATCATAAAACTTCTTTGCCTCATTCTGTTTACATGTAAATTGTAAACGAACGAAATTTAACATGAACTTTTATTTTAAGGGCTATTAAACAACACTATTTTTCTATTACATGTATGGTAGAGGAAATAAAAAAATGACAATATCTTGGAAACCATTCATTTTCGACCCCCAGTTCATTGGAACAAATTTGTTGGCAATACGCTCTGGAATGATCCCATAGAAGGAATATATCGAATTACCAACCAACCTATATAAATAACTACACGTCATATATATTATGTATGCTAAGTATTAATGTGAATTGTACACAACAAAAATTACAGTGACGTAGTTAAATACAAACTTAATTTTTAAACAGTATATTTCAGCAGAAATAATCTCATATTTTGCATATAAGTATGTAGGTAGAAAGAACACAGGAAATTAAACAATCTTATATTCTCCCTATAATTTGTACATTCGTTAGTTTTAGCATAAGCCTATTTATACGATATTTTTAAAGTTTTTTGTTATAAAAATGTATTTAACGACTCTTTAAAACAAATTGAAATAAAAAAAATAGAAACTATTTTTCTGTCTTTTCTTTAATTACCGCTACTTACTGCCTGGACAGATAACTAAGTCTACAGTTAAAAACGTCAATTGTTGTAAATCAATTTGGGTTGGGTTAGGTTAGGTTAGGTTAGGTTAAGTTAGGTTAGGTTAGGTTAGGTTAAGTTAGGTTAGGTTAGGTTAGGTTAGGTTAGTTTTACAATAAATTATATTTAATAATTCCATTACAAAATAAGTGTAGACGATTTGAACTGTAGACGCTTTGGACCGCACTCCGCTACCTGTCTGACTTTGCTTGTTTGACATGTTTTAAAGCATTTTTTGAGGTTGAAAATGTATGTAGACTTATAAATAGAAATACATCACAGATTAGGATGGGGGTCAGATCAACCTTTGCGACTTTCGTTCACTAGCGCTCGGTCGCCTTTTTGGTCAATTCTGTGCGTTTCAATAGATAAGTACCTTACTTGCTCATAAATATTTAAATTTATGTTTTAAGCAAATAATTTGCTGCTACGGGTGCAAAACTCTACGTGCTGAATTCGTCGATGACTAGGAGAAGTTTTGTGGAAATTTCGTTGAGGTTGGTTCACGGCCAACAACTGCAAACTGCACTGGCAACGGACAATAACGGACGCACATCCAGGATGGACTGCAAAACCCGATCCGAAGACTATATGGGACGGGTCAGATATCGTGAAGTAACAAACAAAAATATTTCCCATCTAGTGCTCTATGAAATGCCTCCCTCAGAATAAAGAATGCGTTGAATTTACATGCCCGCGCCCACCTATATTTAAATAAAAATACTGAATAAACTATGTGTTCTTTTCGCATGTAATTTACACTTGCATTTTTCGAAATTCCGCTTAGTTTTTATTTATACAAAAAAAAAAACAGAAAAAATGATGGACTGAAGTTTCGCGAGGTTATACATATGTACTCGTATATGTGCAGCGAAAATATTCAAACAAAAGCACTTAAGTAAAATACTATTATCCTTCCCCAAACCCATTCTATGTTAGCTACACGCAGCTCGTTACAAGGGTACCAATGCATTCGAACACTGTCAACATTTCAGCAAGTAAGTAAATCATAATACATTTAAAGGATCACTAATTTAATGCCTACATTATTTACAGGCTATATAATGTATCTACTTTTATAATTTTCGACAATGCACCGGGTAGTAGGGGTCCTCCGAACAAAATGTGAACAAAACATTATTGACATCACCACAAACTCTTCATTCTAACGCACCTTCTCAAGCGGCACAAGTACATAAATGAAGTGATCTAGGGCGTTCTTGATCCGAGGCGTACAGCTGGAAATTCAAAGGGCACATCACATCAAGGGATAGGAGAGGACAGGTGACGGACACTCGCTGGCTGATATGAGGGGTGAAACACAGTATATATAAGGAGGAAACAGACGGTTCTTCACTAATCATCAACCAATACTTCTTTACAAATCGAATACGGTCCTGTGCGGTCGGAGTACTGTTCGCACCTATAGTGTGTCTCAGAAAATTGCCAGATTTGGTCTTTGTACTCAATCTAAAACTGAGCTATGCGTCCGATAGAAGAGTCCAAGGTATCAAGGAACATAAACCTCGACCGCTTCTTAGATAACAATAAAATTTAAGTGTGCTCACCTATACAAGGCGAGCAAGATTCTTGAAGTTTTTACACATTGAGAAACCCACCATCCCGATTCTATTACCGTTCTATGTGAAAAATGCAAATAATACACCATCATTCATTTGAAATTTCCTAAAGACGGACGAATCGTCGAAAGAACTTATATATTCCTGTGTAACTTTGTGTAACGGCAAAACTGTATAACCCACTCAATGCCGAAATATTTGTTTTGAACGATACAATAAAGATCGGCATCGGAAGGAAAGCGGCGACTTCGGAATATGCGGCTAGAATAGTCTAAAACTCTGGCTGGCATGGCATTCGTCACCCCTATGAATAAGCCAAATATGCGGGTGTTGCGAATTTGTATCACGCACCTGGCGCACGCAGTATGCATCGCTTTATGTAGTAAAGTAAATAAAGGATGGGTCAACCGTAGGGTACTCGAGTAAGAGGCGTGCGCTCACCAACTAGGCTATGCCGCAACCCCAATAAATTACAGTCTAGACGTCTACATTAGCTGTGTCCGAGATTCCGCTTGCGTCAAATTCGTCCTAATCGCATACCTATAACTTGTTCGAAATAAGTTTTATATGCAGCTACAATATTATTCTTTAACATTATTCGAAGCTTTAACACAACACACTATAATGCGTCACGGTGTCGATAGTATCAGTGACAAATATCAAGGTAGTTGTGCAAATGCAAATAGATTTCGTCTTCACGATGTATTCCTTCACCAGAGTAACAGACCATCCGCCAGGTGGGATGACGTGAAGCCACCCATTGATTGATGACGTCAGACCACACGCCGGGCGGGATTACACCTGACCATTCGCCAGGCGGGAGGACGTAAGACCACCCGTCAGGA
Organism: Adela reaumurella; assembly: GCA_009867175.2. Lineage (NCBI taxonomy): Eukaryota > Metazoa > Arthropoda > Insecta > Lepidoptera > Adelidae > Adela > Adela reaumurella. The sequence continues at coordinate 10,239 of WYDE02095290.1, forward strand.
GGGCTGACCTCAGACCAACCGCCAGGCAGGACGATATTTATTAATCATCAAGTATTTACCAAGAAGAAATGCTAAAATTTCATTTTATTTTCATATTTTTCTGAAGAAAGTAACTCTCAATATTATTATCACTTCTTGAGAAGAAAATTAAAAACTAAAATATTCTGTAACCTGATATGAAAATCAATGCTTCTTCAATCTTATTTTAGCGAAACAGATTTTTCTAAATTTTCCACCTTTTTATATTTATTTATTTATTTATATTACTCTACTACTCAGTCCTTTAGACTGAAACGTACCACAGCGATGTAATAGATTATTTCACGACACCTGGTTTCTCGTTCTTCTGAGCCCTAACAAGAGTAACATTCAACCCTTTATCAACCTTTTTTTTATTTTAATAATCATTTATTCAACTTTAAAGGAAATCTATTACAAGAAAAATTTAATTAACCTAAAAATAAAAAATAAATCTAAAACCTAAAACTAAATCTGCCTATAAATAAAATAAAGCATCCAAAGAAGTTAAATTAATTGTGCCTAAATAAACAAACATCGTTTATCAACCTAGTTCTCAATGTTCTATGTGGGGTCCTTCCAGCACAATCCTTATTTTACACAAAGTCGGTTCAGTGGTTCTTGAGTTATACCTACTTTTACAAGATTGTTGGTAACCTTGGAAGTGTATGACTAAATAACTCTCATATCTATCAGTTACAGAGAGCCGTGCCATTTTTTTTCAAACCGTTTTTTTTTTCGACCTGTCACACATTTGACCTCTGCTCACCCAGCTCATGTGATAGTAAGAAATCTACAATATGTAGATCCTTATAATGAAGCTACGCGGAGAAATAAACTGCATTTTAAAATCATATCAGTTGTTCTTCAGTAAACATTTCTTTAATGTTCTTCTTCTTCAATTGTTCACTGACTTATCCCATATTTTACATTTCTACTCACCCCATAGGTATCTTAGCGTAAATGTAAGTAGCCTATAAGTAATGGGAAGAATCAAGCGATCTATAGAAACAAAATGTATTAAAATCTGTTTAGTGGTTCTCAAGTTATAAGTGGACAGAAGTACGACAAACAGACAGACAGACGTCAGACTTTGGATTTCATAATAGTAAAGTGATGCGTTAGATTTTTTTTTTTAATTATTCGTATATTTAATGATTCCGTATAAATTATATACCTACCTACATATATGCATACTGGAAATTAAACGCTTTGGCTCGCACTACTGATGAGGTTTTTTTATTTATTTCGGAAAAAAATACACTGTTAAAAAAATATAAAAATGTATGCACACCTACAGTGTGAAGATTAACTACTAAAGTAACTAATCTAAACATATATAACACCAGCTTTAAAACTCCCTTATAAACTCAACCTTGACCGCTCGACCGTTAAAGGCTGACCGAGGTTCGGATTCCTCGTAAAACTGTAGGTCCCTTCCCTCCTAATCTTA
>WYDE02095401.1:0-17734 GCA_009867175.2 Adela reaumurella
CTACCCGGACTACATGTCGGTTTACGAAATTCGTCTTCATATTATTCCTCGTTAATGCATCTGGTAGTTCCGCTTGTTCCTGCTAGATGGCGTTACTTAACATTTCTTTAGCGATCTCCTCGCTTTGAGCATGTTTGACTGCATGGTTAGAATTGCCCGATTGCCCGATCACGACAGGTACGACGACGATATCGCGGGAGAATGATGGATTCGCGTTACCAATTGCCGGGAGGGTTGGAAAACAATTGGAGAGGTGTATGTCCAGCAGTGGACGGCTAAACGCTGATTATGGTAATATTGATGATGATGATGAAATTAGTGGGGATTTTTCCAAGTTATGTTTAATATTTTTTTTTGTTATACGCAAATAAATAGAAAATATGAGCAGCTTTTTCTCGGTTAGTACCTACAACAACAGATCTAAAAAAAAAACGAGAGGGGCTCTCCTAATCATATGTGAAACCGGCAAATGGCAGCCTACACTGTAAGATATTTTCTGTCTAGTCCGGTTAGGACTTAAAAATGAAGTATCATGTCATGGCTCCATATTTAGTAATGATTGAGGTGACTTAGGCTCGCATCACGGTTCACGACGTGTGACATAAGAGGTGACAGCCAACCATGATGGGAGGGATGTAAACATAAAAAAAGTGTTCGCGTATTAGAATTAATATATTAGTGTGCGTGAAGCAGCTCGTGTTCACACGCGATCTTGGCTTACCAAATATTCTTCATACAGCTTCAAATTACGTCCATCTTTTTGTACCCTACTACAGCTTAAGTGCATTTTTTAATAATATTTTTTTTGTTTGAAATAGACTGAACAAAAAAAAAATACATCTCTATATATAGTTCAGTTTTTAATAGTTAAGGTAATTGCCACTTTTTTATTTTTATTTAATTGTATTTTGTTCTATATAGTGTATGTTTTTTAATTTCTAATTTATTATTAGTAATTTACCTATATTTAAGTTTACTTTGTGAATATCACACTGAAAAGTCAAAAATATTAAAGAATATCTTACTTATCGTATTATCTTACTTCCATGCCTACAGCGACAATATTCATGCAAATTACGCTCATATCGACACAGGTTTCCGTTATTTGTATCATAGGCTGCCGTCACCAGTTTATGGTACCAGTGATGTCAGAATAAACACCTTTGTGAATTATGTATGTAGGTGCCACATCAGCGTTTCCTTCAATTCCAGCCGGCTACGCTGAACTGGACGGAAAACACGAACTATTTTTGATTGCCGCTTCGACCGTCCTTCATTTCGTGCGGTGGTACCAACTCGGGCGTGTTTAACCCTACCACCATGTAAGGAGAGGGAAGAGACCTACAGTTTAACGTGGAATCCGAACCACGACCAGCGTCAACGGTCAATCGGTCACCCATCGAAATCCTGACCGCGCTCAGCATTGCTTAACTTCGGAAATCGAATACTGATTATCGCAACCACTGAGCCAACGACGCTGATCGTAGGTTCGGTCCCGCATCATGCCGCACTTTGCGGTTGGGTTGGTTGCGGAGTAGCCCAGTTGGTGAGCCCACGCTTCTTACTCGAGAGATCGTGGGTTCGATACCTGGTATGCGTGCAATTTTTCCTAATTGTAAAATTTCTGTTAAAATTTGTGTGCAAAATTACATTTCACCCCGGTGAATTAAAATACCGCGAGGAAAAATATACACTAACAATACGAATTTGTTGTAGTGTCTGAAGGTTCACTGGAAGAGATTGCCTCCGGCAATAAGTCCGCATTCTGCTAAGCAGAAAAGTCTATATTTATTTATTCTTTTATGGCTTAGGTAGACAATTCGCATTTTCAGGGTGGGTTGCTGTGCCAAATCGGTTAAGGGGCAGCGCGGTAAGGGGGTTACGAATGCCAGGCTGCGTGACGGGTGCCTTTTCACTCTTCTCTTGAAGGATCCAATGTCACTATTACAACTACTACTGCTGATACCTACAGTAAATATATTGGGAGGAAGTTGATTCCAGACCTCAGCGGTGAGGATGATAAAACGTAATTCTCGACGTAAACAGCAGGGTTGTTGCGAACATCAGCATCAGGATCAATATCCGCCGAAGTTTAGGTTCATTTTCAATATCAGCACATCAGCATTTGCATTAATCAAAGCTGATTATTGATACTGATGTTCGAGTCGTGTCGTGACGTGAAATGACAGCAGAGGGGATGGGGCTTAAGGCATGTATTGTTTTCGCTGGCGAGTTTTGGCCACCGTAGGGTCAACCGCGACGAAGAAACACAAAGAAACAAACTCATTTTTCATGGACGATAACTACTGTTGCAGTTTTTTTTTGTTCAATTCGTTCGATCTTAATCAGTGAAATTATGATGATAACAATAAATAGGCAATACCCTTAGGGCATGCAGCACATGTCTGATTGTAATTTTTTAGATTTGGGATTGTGCATAGCAAGCAAACATATATTTTGCATGTATTTTTACACATATTTTCAATGTGTACGTCTCGCCCTGCATCTCGGCAGGGAGGTCGCGGACATTTATTTCACCGCCACTGTGATATTTTTTTTATATCCCCTTCTTGGTTGGCTCTCACCGCTTAGGTAAATCATCGTGAACCGTGTTGTGAGCCTCAGTGACCTCAATACTTGTGGTGTATGACTGACAGAGCACTATCATTTTTTTGTATTGCGCCTCTCTAATGAAGTCACAGCCTGATATAGAGACTCGTGTTTATTGCTATGAGGCTTGTGCTAACTCTTCCGCTAATTCTACTAACTAAGTAATATGATTACGTGTAATGTAAGTAGACCGTACTTATCTACGTGTACTTACGTACATCATGTACGTGTTATGGTTTCTGAAACGCGTTCCTAGCCGCTGCTGTCGGTATTTTACATTAATCGGGCACACTTGGTTCACTCCACTGATGAAGTCACGAATTGTCTACTTTTTTCTGACGTTTTTTATGCTACTCATTTTGATAACACATTCGTACATCTATCCAAAACGGAAATATTCCGCTGTAAATAAAAAATGTGCAGATGCTCTCCTACAAGCATCCGTTTCGAATCAGCGCGACGTGTACTGCAGATCGAGCGCGATTTGCCGCAATACTTAGTTGTATATGGAAGATTGCGTCGAAATTCGAACGCAAACTAATATTATTAATTTTTTAAATAATTATCATTTTAAAATATATATTTCATAGTGAAGTATAATATTATTATGTAATTTTAACTTAGAAAATTATTACTGAAAACGCAATAGTTTTTTATTTATTTCTCTTCAAATACACGCAATTTTATTAAAACAGGCAAATTTTATGCTTCATTTAAAGTATGAAATCTTCTGGTGACAAATCTGTCTGCCGCGTCCAAGCGGCTGGAACGACTCACCTAAGAAAGCAATCGGAAAATCAACCTATGTGAACTATTTCGAACGCTGAGTGAGAATTAAAACGATCGGATGAACACGGCGACAACTTGAAGATGACAATTCACGGTCCGCGTAGCGAAGTTGATATCGTAGTGGCAGCTAAGACCAAGCTGAACCTTGATTTTTCTGACAAATACTCAGTAAGCGACTTGCGTGCTCAGCAAAAATGAAAATCTACCAAAATTTCCATATGAAATCTTTCCTTCAGAGAAGAGGCGTGATATTCTGTTTTTATTGAAACGCAAAATACTTGGCGTCGTCAGCGTGGATTGTTATGCTGACGATGCCCAAAAGCATTCTGTTTCAAACGGGGGCTGCGAATACCGTGCCTGCGTAACAGGTGCCTTTTTATGCTTCTCTTGAAGAATTCTAAGTCATGCACTACAGCAAATGCATTGGGAAGAAGTGCATGCCAGAGTTTCGCAGTGCGGAAGGTAAAATAAATACTGGATCGCTTAGTCTGCACTTTAGGCAGTTCTACAGTAAAGGGATGCATTTTCTGTCTGTCACGAGTGCCTACTGTTAAACGGTGACTTCGGAATCGCTTCGAACAGCTTCAGAGAATTCGTCGTGGGACAGCCGATATAACACACTTAGTGAACCAATATATCTGCGGAGCTGCATGGTTCAAGTTTGCAAGTAACCACGGAGTCGTTGACTAAGCGATCGAGTCCAACAAGCCAAGTCGATGCTGAGCAGCTCCACTCCAATGATGCGAGCAATACTGCACGCATAACATACATGGTGTATACATATTATGTATGTTTAAAGTATGAAAACAATATATTTTACTAGTTTGAGAACAACGGAGTGTAGATGTTAACTGTGTTCTACGGACGTTGAAAGAAAATAATTAATGTCTTGCACAACGAATTCTGTAAATCTTTTTCAGTTGACTATATTAGGAAGAAACCCCCTTAAAATGAAACCAAGTATATAGAAAAATACACGTTTGAGAAATGTTTTACTTGCTATCTGTGCGTCTGTGGTGGGGTGGAACTAAGAATCTTTGTTTGCTTATTATAAACGGCTTATTTTGTAGTGATGCGCTCTTGCGCTGTGTCGGAGTCGTCCTGAACACTTGACCAAATTTAATTATTACAGCACAACATAAAATGGCCAAAGTTGACCTTTATGCACGGAGATTCACGTTTGCCTCTAAGCAGATGGGTGGAGCTACGAACACAGCTAGTAAGTTTTTTTGTGAAATTATTTAAGTAGCCTCCTGGAACGCGACACTTCATCCAAGCGACAGGGAACGGAAGCGCACGCGGGCGCTAGGGGCCGCGGAAGGCTACCGGCGCGGCGGCGCGGCGTATCGCTGTTATATGCATACAATACCTTCCTTTCATACGTACCTACTGATACATCGATGCATGAATGTAATGCACTTCGATGCTGTGCTGGGCATTTCAGAAAGTGGGCCACATGCTAGTGAAGGTAGAACATTCGCAATGATATTCGTATTTTAGTTTGATTATCTACAAACATTTGTAATAAAGGAGTAACAGTTAAAATTTATTGAATGCGCTCCGTTGTTAGATGAGCGAAGCCAAGCTAATTACTCGCCTTGGGTAATAACAGTTTGGGTGGCTGTGCTTAAAGCCGGTGCCTCGAGTGCAGCCAAATTCGCCCCGAAGAGGATCCAATCCGACTTGAAGGCGGACTAAAGTTTCTGGGTAAAGTGTATTGATTGACCCTCGCGTTTACTATTTGTCTCGTTTAACCTCAAGGCAAATTTTAATGAAAGACATTACAGTAATTATCATGATTAATTTAGCATTCTTATGGCAGTACATTACATTACACGCAGTATTAAATAACTAATTGATTGAATGATTTTTAAATCCGAACAAAAAAAGGGTGTTCAAGTTGAAACTGTTTACCTGTCTCGCGGCATCTTTGCTCCCAAACGGATGAAATGATTTTGATTTGTTTTATTTGTTTTAAGATGACTTGACCAAAAGTGTTCTTAGCTCATTTTCGACTCCTAGAAGACAAGACTGACAAGAAAGTTTGCAGATTGGCGGAACGTTACGACAAGACTGGCGTAATCTAGCTTGTTGCTGCACCTTGTTGCTGCACCTTGTTGCTGCAGCGTCGAGTTTTATTTTTATTTTTAATCCAATATTAAATTTATGTGATTTATTTAATAGCACGGCGTGGAATTTCAATAATAAGTGAGCCAAATACCCTCATACATACCATCACACCTCTTCGACGGAGGGGTAGGCAGAGACAATGGAGCGCCATGTGTCACGTTTCTGACATACATCCTTTGATTCATTCAGCAAAATAATTGAAAATATAACCCCAGGCAATAAACATAAGCTTCCAAATGGCTGTGACTATGACACTAGCGTCGCAGTCTTCGGTACGGTCAGCATGTCAATGAGTAAGAACATTTCTTTGTTTTGTAGTTTTATATTTATATCACATTACTGATGTCAGATTATCCGAGCGGGCAAGAGCACACTTCTCAGGCGGGAGGTGCGGGTTCGATACCCACTGGGAGCACAACATTTACTTTAGAATTTGTGCTAAATGGCCGCTGACATTCCGGTGAAGGAAAGCATCGTAAGGAATCTCACTTCCAAGCCGGTTGGTCATCGTGGAATTGTATGACTATATCCTCTCATATCATTTAAACGAGAGAGCCCTGTACCCAGCAGTGACGCGAAACACAGTTCGTTTTTCCCGTCTAGTTCAGTGTAACCGGCTGAAATTGAGGGAAGCGCTTACATGGCACCTACCTATATAATTCACCAAGGTGTTTAGGCTGACACCACTTGTACCAAAAAACTGGTGCATTTGGTGATGTATCTTCCGCGTCTGTTTCCATAAAAAAAGAACAAAATGGCTGCAAAGAAAATAAACAACAACTATATACGACGCGATCCCTCCTCCACATTCTACTATCACTCCACGCTCAACAGCTTGGGAATGCATCCACACACAGTCGATATCCCCCCACTTAGGAGAAATTGATCTTTTAAATCTTTTATTTACAGGGTTGCCGATATGTGGAGTACACTCCCATACCACCTGCACCTTTCCTCCGATGAGCAGTTTGTGTTAATTTAAACACAATATGAATGTGCACCTAGTCGCTCGACGTGGTATTCGCAGCCCCCGTAAAGTTTCCGAATGCCCTTGGGCGCCTCCGGACTACACCTCTGCGTTAGTCTGTCCCGTTCCAATACAAAAACAAGAAAGATGCTATGCGGACTGAAATTCGGTCGCGGATCAGGAATAAATTCGGTCATTCACACGTCTCTGCCGCTCACTCACTAATATATATGACTTTCGCACATTATAGTATTTGTTTAAGACACTGAGAGAGGAGAGCACCGCGCTCACTCACAATCGCAGTTATGCCTATGCGTGCAAGTGGGGTACTAGAGTGTGGGCGGGTCTTGGGACTCACCTCCTCTCTACCGCCTCACCCGCCCGCATAGGCTTGACGGCGAGTGTGAGTGAGCGCGGTGCTCTCCTCTCTCAGCGACCACTTTTCATAATCATTGCCCAGTGCGAGGATGAATTAAATTAAAACTGATATTATTCGTGATCCGCGATTATGATCAAGTCTCCACACTGGTGGAGAAGGATAATGCGACCTGTGACGTCACCTGGATTCCCTCACTCCTCCGTTCATTTGCAAAATGCTTTACCTGTTCTTGTTCTATTACAAGAGCGATGGCTCGAAGTGGGGCGCTAGAAAAGTTGAAGAGTTCTTCGCAGGTGTCATTTATTTGCTTGAAGGAGCGCCCTTCTTTTGTTTTGCGAGGAATAATTTATTACTCAGTGCCGAGCGCACGATTTTTCAACTCACCCTCATTCTGCTCCTCGTCTTCTACTTGCAGTTGAGAAGATTTTTCTCTTAAAGCTGTAAGCGCAGTGTCACTGTTTGTCTTATACAGTTGGTACCAATGATTAGTCAAACTGTGACATGGCGTAGATATAGGTTAAGTTATAATGACACTCGTAACTATACAATTTTATGTTACAGTCTTCAGTGTATGTTGCAGTAATATTTTAAACATTTGACAGCTATATTTTTTTTAATTTTTTTTTTATCGAAACTGACACGGTTTGGCTACATCAACGTCCCTGTGTGAGCCTATAACGCCGGGTGAACTACGTGCCATGTCAGTGCTTCCCCATTTGATCGTGCCGGCTACACTGAACTGGTCGGAAAACACGAACTATTTACATAGTCGTTTCGACTGACGTTTCATTCAGTGCGGTGGTACCAACCCGGGCGGGTTAAACCCTACCACCAAAATGTGGTGGTTGGTGTTGTGCTGTAATTTACCGGAGTTCTTGCAGCACAACACCAATTGCTCTGCTTACCCCGATTGTAGGGATTCAGCGTGAGTGATATGTATGTATAAATGCATATTTTATGTATCTGTATGTTCACGGTGTTTAAAAAATGGGTAGGTATTTATATTGAATGCACGCCCTGTGTAGTATTTCATGGACTAAACACGATTGCGCTAGTCTAAGAGGCATTGTGTTTTTTTTTATTATACATATTAAGCTATATACATATATTAATGTATACAGTTAGATACTATTCACATAAAATGTGCACACTCACTGCAGGACTTCGGATTAGATTCTAAAAAATAACCTAAAACCACTCTTTCATGTGAATTTCATATGAACTGATTAATCACTCTCGTAAACAATGTTATAACATACCTAAATAATGTAATATCGTAAATTCATAATAGGCTTGTTTACGACAATTACGCGTGCTCTCTCTCACACAACATTTCAAAGCTGACACTTTGTTTTCAATTACTTGGTCGTAACAATAATTGATTGCTGCCGTCCATCATGCGTAGGTATTGATAGTGCGGCGGGCGGCACCGAGGCGGGCCCAGGGTGGCGATCGCGAAACTTGTCGGTGTATTCTCGTTGAAAGACGAGATGTGTGTGCTGACTCGCACTCGACGTCAAGCGTATGCGTGCGTGCGGGGAACTAGAGTGGGGGCGTGACAAGCGAGTCCCGCGGCGGGACTCCCGCCCACACAGCGTCCTACACGCACGCATACGCTTGACGGCGAGTGCGAGTGAGCGCGGACCTCTCGTCTCTCAGCGAGAATACACCGACTAGTTTCACGATCACCACCCTGGCCAGGAACGCTACTCACACTTTCACATTTTTCATATCTCCGATGTTATGATGACGAAAGGCGCCTTTTTTCGATTATGTAGGTGGTGCCATGTCAGCATTTCCCTCGATTCCAGCCGGCTACACTGAACTGGACGAAAAACACGAACTATGTTTAATAGCCGCTTCGACCGACCTTCATACAGTGCGGTGGACCCACCCCGGGCGGGTTTAACCCTACCGCCATGTAAGGGACCTACAGTTTAACGTGGAATCCGAACCACTACCAGCGTCCACGGTCAAGCGATCACCCATGCAAGTCCTGACCGCGCTCTGCATTGCTTAACTTCGGTAATCAAATACTGAATATCGCAACTACTGAGCCAACGACGCTGATAAATGACGCTGCCCAATTGCTGATAGATGCGCGCAAACCAGCCCATCACTACACGGCTTGCATCAAAGTAGTGACATGTTTGGCGTAGTTCAAATTCAAATAGTAAATGAAGAATTTATTATGTTTTCGTGGTCGTAACTCCGAAATTTCATTTTCTCATATATATGAGTAATTCAAGTAATTCAATATTTACAGTACCATTGAATTTGTTTTTGGTTTTGCGGCGCAAAACTCGCATACTTAGAGAAATCGCAACTGCCTTAAGACGCTGCATTTTAAAATTATATCCCATACTTTATTTATTTATTTATTTATTTAAAAATGTCGCAGAACTGCTCTAAGCAGAAACCTGTTTTATACATCAAAACATATCTGATTTTGATTTTCTTTTATTGATTTATAGAACCTAATAGCTAGACTTCTAGGTTTTAAAAGTTAGTTTTTACCTGCCTGCTTATGCAAAGCAATTAGAAACCGATTTTTAAGCACTTTTATTTTGATAAATTTTAGTTAAAAATCATGCATAATCAGAATTTAATATTTCAATAAATAAAAAACTTTGATGAAATTTAAAGAACATAGAAGCCTAGCTACTAGTTTCTATAAATCAATGAAAGAAAAAAAATCAAAATCAGATAAGTTTTGATGAAGAAATCAGGGTTCTGCTAAGAGCAGTTCTGCGACATTTTTGTATGGGATATAATTTTTTTTTCATTTCGTCTTGTCCAGGTGTACTCAGGTGTATTTTTCAACCTCTACACTGAAAAAGGATAGAATCTTACTCCAAGGACGACGTCATTCGACGTCAATATGACAGAAAGAGATCCCGAATTTGTCTCTATTTCCGGTGTAAAGCTTTCAGTAGATATCACTGTGTTTTTTGTTCTTTTCGGGCTTGAAAATAGTTTTGGTGATAAGAAGATCGTTTTCTATTTCTTCGCCATCGGAGAGAAGTAGCTTCCCTTTGTGTCTTCTACAAGCTGTTCCAAGGAGATTGTGCGAACTCGCTACACGCCTTAATTCCCGCTACTCTTTTCTACCATCGATCCACCCGTCGGAGGGGTTGTCTCCATCCATTTGTCGTTGCCGAGCCGAAATGTGGAACCAATCGGAACTCATTCCTAACACGCATGTCCAAGATGTGGAATCAACTCCCTGAGGAGGTCGTCTTCAGTTCCCCTAACGTTGGGACCTTCAAGAGTAGCAACAAGCACTTGTTGAGTCGGCGTGGTCCTCGACCACGCGCTGTATTGGACTCCGTCGATGCTGCAAGCACGACTGGAGTCAAACGCAGACCGTCTATAAAATAAAAAAAGATCCCGAAGACCCATTGTATAGACCGACGCATTAAAGATTCGGAAGGAATGCTGCGACATCGGAATGTGCCACTACAACATACAAAAACTCACAAATATTCGCTCGAGCGCGCAACTCCGGCAACATCTCCTGCAGGATGACGTTTTGTGCCGTTATCACGTGCCCAAACAATACAAAAACGTCAGGAGTTACTAAAGATGGCATATATATACTTTTATGTTCCGCGCGAATAGCAAATTTTTGGCGAACGCGGTTCCCATACATAGAGCGGCGCGTGTCGGGTCCTTTAGGGTACTTAGTCCGTGTAAATCTAGTAGTAGTAAATATGTATTACACGGCTCACAATATATCTACTAAAGGCGCACATCCACACATTTATGTACATTTGTGAGTTTTTTTCTGTTCTAGCGACACATTCCGATGTCGCCCGCATACATTCCGAGGATCAATTTAATTCATCGGTTAATACACACAAATAAGTTGTGGTCCACTTTTACATCTTTCCCCCTATATACAGTACTATCGTCTTAAAGCTTTACACTTATTTCCGTGTAAAGCTTTGAGACGTTAGGACTTTACACTGGAAATAGAGACATTAGAGATCTCCTTCTGTCATATTAACGCCGTCCGATGTCGACGTAAAAGGGAACGCGGAATTCTGTCTCTTTCCGGTGTTAAAGTCTGAAAATACACGTGTGTACGCAGTCTGGCGTCCTTCAAACACAAACTACATGTTCCCCTAGCCGACCGACATGGTATTCGCAGCCCTCGTGAACGTTGGAATGCCCGTAGATACCATCGCGCTACACATATGCGTTGCATGATTATTTTATACATATGAATTACATGACATTTCCGTGGGCAAGACTAGGTAGGTATGTATATCTTGCGGTTGCGGAGTAGCCTAGTCGGTTAGCGCACGCCTCTTACCCGAGAGGTCGTGGGTTCGATACCTGGCAGGGGACCATTTTTTTCGGATTTTAAAATCACGGTTAAAACTTGTGTGCACAATTACAATGCACCCCGGTGAAGGAAAATACCGTGAGGAAACCTATACACTAACAATACGAATGTGTTGTATTGTATAAAGATTGAGTGGAAGCCTCCGGCAATAAGTCCGCCCTCTGCGAAGCAGAAAAGCCTATATTTATTTATTTATATTTTCATGTAAAACTATATACATATATTGCACGCGCCAGAATAACGCGAAGGCGTTGCTGTGGCCATTCGGATTTTAACGGGGGCTGCGAATATCATGTCGGCCGACCTGGAGCACCTTGACATTGAATTTGTATAATTACACGACTGCAGCGAAGCCAAAGAAGGTAACGTATTCGCGCGTGTGTGTGTATGTATGTATGTATGTATATATGTATGAGAGGAGTGTATGTTACCACCTAGTAGAGACTAAACGCCTGAAACGGTTTGAACAAGGTGAGGTGCCGTTGGATTCGTCTTAAATTTTAATAAACCTACATAATTATTTTATAATTTTTTAAATTTTAATTGAAAATGTCGGAATTTTTTTTCTATAAACCCCATCGAGTTTCATCACCGTAAATACCTTGAAAAGACGATTTCAAAAATATAACCACACAAGTAAAATAATTAAATACCCCCTGTGAAAGGGAAATGCATTGACTGTGAGCCTCCTAGCCTGGTGGTGGTAACGCGGCTGGCTAATGGATGGGTTACCATTCAACCGTTGGTGCTGGCCGTGGTTCGGACTCCACGTAAAAACTGTATGTCCTTTCCGCCCTCCTCACCAGGGCGTGGTAGCGCGCCAAAAACCATATAAGAAGTGAAGCACGCACGCCGCGCAGCAGCCTTCACTTACTTGAGTTACAGCACAGATTACTATGTTAAAGTTCTTTTAGATATATACGATGGCATGCCGTATGAACATACATATGTTCTCTTGTATATTCGAAGATTTACGAAATCTAATATCTGGATAATTAGGATTCACTAACTTATTCATCAAAATCTACATAAATATACTTGCAATTTGGCGTATGCCAAATTTAAAAAAAAACTTGGTATCTAGGGACCACTTTAGGGTCTCTTAGTTTCCACAAAAACTCTATAGTAATACGGGGTACCTTGATTGGCATTAGTCCAAAGGCGGACTTTTCTTAAGTAGGTATTTATTTTCTTGTCTCCAGTCCGACGACCGCGCACGGCATTTGAACATTTTCGGAGGCTGCGAACACCATGTCTCCGGAAACGTATAGGTAGGTAATCCGTGCATAATAACTATTTTCATATCGTCATGTATTACCCGGTCAGATAAAGAAGATTAAAAGCTTCTCATGCTAATCTAGGTGCAAAAACAATAAAATAAATCTATCATAGAGAAAGCTAACTTTTTTCTAATTCTGTCACAACGAAAACAGTTTCATTTAGTAATGAAGAAACTTATAGAAAACCAAACTTACTTGTAGATCAGACTTTCTAATTCTGTCACAACGAAAACAGTTTCATTTAGTAATGAAGAAACTTATAGAAATCCAAACTTACTTGTTGATCAGACTTTCTAATTCTGTCACAACGAAAACAGTATCATTTAGTAAGGAAGAAACTTATAGAAAATCAACTTACTTGTTTATCAGACCGGATAATTGTTGAAAGGAAAATATTTGACAGAGCATGGTGCCATATCAGAAACTACACTTTAATGTTCCGGTTGGCTACACTGAACTGGAAGAGAAACAAAATATTTGACATATCCATAATTATGTGCCCTTTATTCAGTGCGGTGTTGTCGACACGGTAGGACAAGGTTGAAGTACCACCTAGTACTGAAAGCAAGGGTTCTTCCGTGTTTTCCTTCATCGGAGTATTAAACTAAATATAGCACAAATTCGAAAGTTTAATTAAATATGTGCGGTCACTGATGGTGTACACTAGATGGTTTGGATACATGGATTGAATGGATGGTGAGAGAATGACCAATCAAATATATTATTAAGCGAATGTATAAGGAAGGGTCGAAGGGGGTCGCTCTAGGCGAACAAACCATGACCAAATAGGTGTATTTACGGAAGGGGCAAGTTCGCACCACCCGTACCGGGGCGCATGTATGAAGTGATGTATGACAGTAGATGAAGCAAAGGATGTTTTTCAGGAACGTGTCAAATGGCGCTCAATTGTGTACAACTGTCTACCCCTCCGGGGAAGAGGCGTGATGGTATGTACATATGTATAAAGAAAACACGAATAAAATCTATATCTAGTACTAAAAACTTTACTATTCAAATAAGTTTTTTTACCATGGAGAGGTGATACTGGATAAAATTTGTTTCGGAACATAAATACTTATATTATGTACTCGTACGTGTTAGTCTCAAAGAGCGAAAACGCTCATTGAGCGAAAAAACCGCACACACTCACACGTGTTGTGGTCACTGAAAAACAGCCACATCGCGGCTCTCATAAAAACGCCCACAACGCATTGTGGCATACACGGAAAGACCACATAGCGAAATTCGTATCGTGGCTATCATGCGGTTCGACCACAACGCGTTGCGGCTTTGAAGAAAACCCATGACACGTCTGAAACATGCAGCTAATTAGCAACCATGATAGAACCCGACTCACAGTGGTTTGTGTTATACCTTCTTGTCTCTAAACTTTTTTGTAGATATTAATTTATTCCTTCGCAATAAAATAATAAGGTTACAGGAGGGGAAACTAAAAGTATTACACAGAAAATGTCATTATTCTCTTTCTACTGGTAAAATTGAAAACCACCGCATGACGTATTTGTTTTTATTTAGCACAAACAAAACTTCTTGAGTAACATAAATAAATTATGTTAGTAAGATAAAGATATGATGTTAGTCAAATAATAGGATACTTGTAATAATTACTTATAAATTATAAATAAAAACTTATTAACATGAATCTAATCTAAACTGAATCTTACAATTGATCTCAACATGAATGGAGAAATATAAAAAAAATCACCTACTAAAAATTAATTTTTTTATTAAAAGATGTTCATTATCAGATACAGATCACCACCTGCTAAGATGTCCAACTGAAAGCTTAACGTACAGTAGTATATATATTTAAAATTTCCTAATTTTAAGTTTAAACGTCGGCAACGTCTCTAGATTTCAGTTCATTTTGTGGAAAAAACATTTTGAAATCTGTAAGGCCTGGAAGGACGGGGCCTATTTTACAGGTCGCAACCGTGACTTTCCCACTTGCTACGGGTCCGTATCTTATAAGGAAATTGAAATTGAACCCATATTGTACATTTAATGTCTGTCCGTCCGTGTATCCGTTTGTTTGTCCGTCTGACGAGACCCTTTTCACAGGGTCGGGTAAGGTACAAAATTGAAATTAATTAAGAACTACGGTTTCTTAATGGTGCAAAAGAATTATTCTAAATTAACGTAATCAAACGATACGTCTATTTAGGCCAAATATTAATACTCTCAAAATCAGTGATCAAAACTTATACTTCACGTTGACCTAGAATCATGAAACTTGATCAAAAATCAAGGACTTGCACTCGTTTAAATTTTATAGATCAAACAGACACTGAATATTGTTAGATTGGCTAACGGGACGACCTCAAAAGTAGCTGATAGTGGCTGGACGAGAAGAGCGGAGGACCGTGTGTGGTGGCACGCCTTTGGAGAGGCAAACATCCAACAGTGGAAAATAACTGATGATGATATTAATTTAGTCGGTAGAAGCGTAGTAGCCTGCCTGGGTCAACGGACGGAGCCGACCGAACCCAATAGACCCGGCCCGGTGCCAAAATGTTAATTATATAAAAAAATATATAACTGAACATTTGCATTGCAAAATAATTATTAAGCCTGTTGCGTTTTAATTGAACGTTGTTGTTCGTAACTACCGTATGACACAAATCACAATACATAGATGGCTTCGCTGGGCGTCAGTGCTTTAGCGCCGCGCCGCAAAGCCATCTATATATATATATATTTGTGCGTATGATTTCCGGGAGATTATACTTGGCAGAATAGCTCCATTGCGTATCTTCTCGCGCAAGTCGTAAAACGAGAGTAAGGGTTAATGATAGATAAGATACCGCAGTAACCTCTCCCCTTGGCTTGGTTCTTTCAAGTCTCGTAGAAGGTCACCAAGGCATGCAATAATTAGGTCTTCAACCCACGCAGAAGGTCAATATCTCAAAATTATAACTATTATGGCCATGGTATGATCGTCCAGGGCAGTCCAGTTTAACTTTCCTTCCACATTCACCTCATATATTTGTTACCTTTAAGAACTTAATAATAATACTTTAATAAGCATACCTTTCTCTATCCTTGTCGCTGTGCGACAATGCGGACTTTGTTATTCTTTATTTCGTTTTATGAAATGTGCATGCATTTTGTCTGGTCACCACAAATCTCGGGAACCTGATCCTAGATACAACAATACATAAATATCTCTTCGAGATATGTCCGTCCGACATTTTTTATTGAGAAAACTTAGGAAATGCTTGATAATAATGGCGGGACGGGTCTAAGTTACCGATCGCACTTGTTAGATTTCACTTCTACAGTAGTATTTGTATTAAACGTTGTATACATTATAAATACATCTTATTAACGGTTAATACATTTCCTCATAGTTTTTCCTTCACAGAGGCAACTAGTATTAAGAGCGGGGTGAGAGCGCGTGTCCGTAGACGGTGCTACAGTAGTATTTGTTGTAAACGTTGTATACATTATAGATACATCTTATTAATAGTAGGTACATAGTGTATGACTAAAATCCTATCAAATCATGTAATTGAGAGAGAGGCCTGTACCCAGCAGTGGGGCGAATAAAATGGCTGAAAAAGAAGAAAAGAAGAATAATAGTACATAAATTTCCACATAGTGTTTTTCTTCACAGTGGCAACTCGTATTAAGCAGCGAGATGGCAGTGGGTGTCCGTAGACGGCGCTACAGAAGTTTTTTGTTGTAAACGTTGTATACATATACTAATAAATACATTTTATTAATAGTACTTAGATTTCCTCATAGTGTTTTTCTTCACAGCGCCAACTCGTATTAAGCAGCGGTGTGGCAGCGCGTGTCCGTAGACGGTGCTACAGTAGTCTTTTTTGTAAACTTTGTATACATACTTACACTCATGTCTCATAAATACATCTTATTAATAGTACATAGACTTCCGCATAGTGTTTTTCTTTACAGAGGCAACTCGTATTAATTTGCGTAGAATTTGTTTAAAAATGTACGGTAGCTAAGTCTGCAGAAAATTCCTAAAGGCTGGAGTCTACTACAAAATATAAACGATTCTTTGTTCATCGATCGTACTTTTTATTTGGAAAATTAAATGATTTTATACACAAACTCTCAATTTTTCGATCCATTTTATTTCAAGTGAACGTGTCTAAAGTCTTCCAAGTTCGAAAGTTTCAAAAATCTACCTTCGGTTTACTGTTAATGTATGGTTCAGCCGAGGTGGCCAGAGCGGGAGGCGTCCCAAGCGGGTGGTGCGGTTTGATCCCCGCTGGGAGCACAATGTTTATAACTTTACAGGTTGTGCTGAATGTGCTGAATATGCTGACAACCGGTGAATGAAAACCACTTTTCTGAATATTCATCGTGCGGAAACCCACTTCCAAGCTGTTATCATTTTCTATACAAACTAAACGGTAAATCAAATGTCGATATTTTAAATTTTCGAACATGGAAGAATTTCCATTGAAATTTCACAGGAAGAAAAGTTCGGAAAAATTAATATTCAAATGTATATATAAAAAAAGTTTATATAGACAATATTAACATTTTAATTGTGTTAGATTTTTTTACGATTCAGTCATTGGCGATTTGTGGCGATGAAAGTACCTGCTACTTGAAATTTGTGTTATTAAATTATTTAAAGTTCTATTTATTTTGAGGTAAGTACAATCTGCGTTGGTCACCCTCTTAACCGTAACAATTAATTCGTAATAATTACATTCACGATTTTAGTTAAACAAATGACAGTTTTGGCTACAAGTTTGACAGTTTTGGCTAAATTTTTTACAGTTTTGGCTTCAATTTTGAAATTTTTGGCTGCAAGTTTGACAGTTTTGGCTGCAATTTTCGCTAATCTATTTGGGACTCTGACAGGTAATCCACATAAGTTATCCACATAGCATAGAATAGGGAAGAAAACATGCAATTTTCGCCAACACAAACGCGCCAGCACGAAATCATCTCATATTGTAGACATTTCCAATGCTGGGCATAGGGCCCCTTTCTCTAGGCTTAGTAGTCAGCCATACACTTTCACGGTGACCAACAGGCTTGCAAGTGGGTTTCCTCACGATGAATCATTATTACTGTTTTTCGCCTCGCGCCCGGGTTGCGTCGGGACTTCAGAATTGGCCAGACTTTCAAAACCAATGAACTAGCTATACCCAAATCCCGTATTAGGCGAACTAGTTTGACATTTCAGTATGCACGAGTGTTGCCACAATTCACCCAGTGCGGTT
>WYDE02095402.1:0-11708 GCA_009867175.2 Adela reaumurella
TATGCGAGCGCGCCGTTTTGGTCGCTCGCAGTACCTCACACAAGAGTTCTGGACACGCTGAATACTTTTGGCGGTTTTTTCCAATAAACATGGACCGTAGACGACGTCACAATAATTAAAACTCGAGAGGACTAGCGCCTCGACCAATTGGCGCCTCACATCCACAGTTATATAATTTCGCATGGAGTATAGACTTTTCAATTTCCCGAATGATCTACGCACTATCTTATCTATGTGGGTTTCGAACCTGAGGCCGCTGTCGACTGTTACACCTAGATCTCTCGCTGATGTTACTATGGGTATTGAAACGTTATTCAATTGAAAACTTGGATTAAATGCCATCATTTTTTCAATAGCGTGCTTTCCGCCAAGAGCTACGATTACTGTTTTCGCCGGGTTGAGTCCCAGGCCGCACTGTTGTGACCAGCTCCACGAGGCGTCGAGATCGTGGTTGATCTTGCCGACGGCGTCAAGTGTATCCAACGGATCGAAAGACAGGCTCAGCTGACTATCATCAGCAAACAGTTCACAATTCATGTACATTAGGCATCTCGGATAGTCCGCCGTGTACGTGGTATACAGAATTGGTGAAAGCGAGGATCCTTGGGGGCAACCCCTTGATACGGGAGCCGGAGTGGACTCGAGTACGTCACCGTTGAGGTCAGAAGTACGAACTATCTGGAACCTGTCAGCAAGAAAACTACGTATGAGCCTGTTCGCGTGGTCCGACACCCCATAGTAAGCGAGCTTAGCCAGGAGCAGCTCATGATCCAGACAGTCGAAGGCCCTTGAGTAGTCGAGAAGCACGAGGATTGTAACGTGACCCCTGTCTGCGGCAGACAGCGCGTCGTCCACGACACTGAGCAGCGATGTGCTCGTGCCGCGGCCGCTGCGGAACCCGGATTGACATTCTGGAATAATGTCGTTATCAAGCAAGTAAGCCGTCAACTGTGACGTCATAACCCGTTCCAAGATCTTCGATAGCGCCGGAAGAATACTAATAGGACGAATGTCCTTGTAATCGGCTACTGTGGCTTTTTTGGGGATGGGTGTAACGTATGCTGTCTTCCACGATCGAGGGAACTCGCCACATTCAATACATTGATTGATCAAATACGTGATGGCCTCTAGATTTCTTGGTAAGGTCATTTTATTCATGTTTATTGTTATATGATCAATCCCTTCGGCATTAGAATTAATGGAATTAATAAGTTTACCTATTGTGCATTGGTTATTAAATTTAAACTCGAGGTTCAAGAGGTTGTAAAACTCTTAAGAGCTTCTCTTATTCATTTGTGAAGTATATGATTAATTTTTTTAACTCTATCATTATGAAGGTGATCATGGAGCTAATCATGGGAGCCGAGTTCGGCAAAGCCCTAAAATATAAACAATATTTAAAAAAAGTACCTCTACGCGCTCGGTGGTGGGCTCAGGGCAGACGGCCAGAGAGTTGATCTTGTCCCAGGTTTCCAGCGGGAGCAGCTCCAGGTTATACTTGGACAACAGCAGCTCTTCGTCCTCGCTGATCTCTTCTCTCTTTGGTGTCTCCGGAAGTTTAGTTTCTGTCAGTTTGGCCACCTGCCCGCTCTCACTTATCTCACTCACTTGGAAGTCTGCGTACCTGCAGACAGACTTTTTTTTAACTTCTAGTATGCTGTAGCATGCCAAAACTTGCCCTTGCCCTTTTCTGCCTAGACTTTTTTTAAATGCTTCCGAACTGGCTGGCCGAACTTGAAGCAGGGGTCTCGAGAGCAGCCAAATTCACCCCCGAGGAGGTGCTAGTCCGGGTTGAAGGAAGACTAAGTTTTTGGGGGAAAGGCTATTGACCCGCAATGTGAAGATCCGTGGATTGTGGAAGGTGTTGAACTCAGCATTCAATGGCTTCTCCGAACATATCAGGGCCCATTGGCAGAAGAAAAGGGTGTCCATCGAGGCGGGACCACCTGGCGGCGCCGCCAGACTCCTTTGCGCACTACGTTTCGGCCTGCTGCAGGCCCTCGTCAGCTAGTCTGCGATAACTAGTACGTGGAGAATTGTTATAGCTGGTCCCGCCCTTGACAGCCCTCTCTCTACCTATCCATATGCTGTAGGATGCCTCCAGTGACACTTTTGAAGCTCTCTCCATCTATGAGCTTAACGTCGTGGAAAGCCTAGATTCTTGAAAAGACTTTAGAGTGACTTCGCTGGTAGTACCCTTGCTCAGACTTCCACAATGAAGAGATCAGACTTCAAACCAGTTCTCAATATCCGGTCCAAGAAGTTGCAGTACTTGTTAACTTTGAAGTTGTGTTCTTTCGGAATATTAGTTTCCCGTGGAACTGTAAGTTCAACGAGCACCACATGCTTAGTCACCTTTGAGAATATGAGTATGTCCGGTCTGTATGCTGTGACACAGATTTTTGAAGGCATTTAGTAATGCTTCTTACGTGTATCCATCAACAATTGCCAGTCCTTTGCTTCTCCCAAAATTGAGGAAGGTTTTTTGCTATCCTTTGGCAGCTTAGTGGATCCCGGCTTCACAAATTTGATACTCTGCAAGCCACTACTTGCTTGTCCCTTCCGAGTCCGTGCAATGGAAAGGCTGATGGCCTCTCTGATGATTTGGAGGATCTTATAATGACGGTTGGAATATTGGCCTCTCTCAAGTAGTATTTTGCATCCACATAGTAAGTGATTGGCAGTGCCTACGAATTCCTTAAACAATGGGCATACTCTATTTGTAGATTTTTCCCATCGAACCAGGTTACTCGGGTCAGGGAGAGTAAGTTGGAATGCATTTAAGTAGAACTTAAGCAGCTCAGGGGATCAGTTGTATATCATGGATTTCCACTTCAGCGCAGGAGTGATGCAGAAGTCACCAATAGTTAGCCAGTTATTCTGCATTTCTAGGTTCAACGCGTGCAGTTTGAAACATTGCTCCATGTCCTTCTGAGCAAAACCTTTCAGTATTTCTTTATCAGAATTGGCTGTCTCTATACCGAGTTCAGATCTATTGGTGCGAATACCAAACCTGGAACGATTTGTAGAAGTCGAACCTTGATTCTAGTTCCTGTGATAGCGATGTGTTGGGTCAGGCTCTAATATCGCTATCGTTGGAGTCCTTTGGAATACACCGTTTGGATATTCTTGCCTTTTCATAAAATATCGACGGCTTCTTAATATTCAGTCCAAAATTATTGTGAGATCTGTACAGTGTTGAAGGGTTAGCCGAGTGAGCTAGTCCAAACCATCACTTCAGAAATCTGATCACCATAGAGTCCAATTTAATCAGGTTTTGCTTTGAGAAGTCGTAGACGAGAAATCGCCATGAAAGTTTTGACGTCAAATAGTTATCGTAATTAATAATTGTGTAAATGTATTTAATAATTGTTCCCGGATAAATGGTGATTTCTTCAAAATCTGTAGGACTTACAAAAATTATGAACAAGAAAAAAAATCTTTAGAATTGTGCGTCGATTACGGTAGAATAAGTAATTCGATAAGGATTTAAAACATTTTAAAATATTAAGGATTACAACTATTATTTGTTATACATATCTCTTTATTTGTTAAAATCAGGTACCTATATGCCTCTGTTAGGTTTTGTAAATTCACAATTTCTTCCTAAATGACATTGCTCTATCTTCTACACTTTAGGCAGCTATTTCCTTTTACAGAATAAAAAGTTTGCAACGTATACTTTACGTTAATACAATGATCGCAATCCGTTAATCGAAAATTAATAAAGAATGTAAGCGCGAACACTTACTAAATTACTTTAAAAAAATCACAAAACTTTACTTGTTATATTCCGTCAATTCCGAATTAATATAAGTGGAAAATGCCTTCAAAAATGTTTCATTGTCATCATCATCAGCGTTTGATCAATAATTTTTAAAGAAATGGAACGAATAAAGTTTTTATGTCGTCATAATTTCGCGTATTACTCATAATACCACTTCAATAATGACCTTGAAAATATTTTTAGCCTAAAAGGTTATGAATGGCTATTTATAAAACAAGTTTCATGTTTGTCTATTGGCTATATATGTAGATGGGGGAATCAATTTGTTCAAAATTGTACTGGATTTAAAGTAATGTGTCTATGAAAATGATTGACATATCTAACAAAATATACATATCAGAAATCTACAGGTAAAGTGATTTCTAACGATACCCAAATAGTTTTTTTTTGTTTATTCTAAGAATTATACAGTACCAATACTGAATTATTTATTATCTCTATATTCTTCGCATAATTGAATAACAGTTTTACGTGTTCCGGTGAAATTTCAGCTTGATCGGTTCAGTATTTGTCGAGTTCTTCGGAAATCGGACCGAAAGAAAGACGGACTGACGGACAGACCGACGAAATTGCTACGCTGAAAGCGTTCACCTTTTTTTTAACGGAACCCTAAAAATGCCACTACCTCCAGTCATTTTCTCACTCTCAGGCTACGTCTCCTGACATGTTTGTGACGTTATATAGAAGAAGGCGACCTTTTCCACGTGAAATAATTTAGAATTCGGTGCCGTAGTTTTCCAGATTAAAGCGAACATACTGCTCTGTCAAGAAAGTACCGGAAAAAGGTCAATAATACACCAAATGGTATTTATTCTTCCAAATTTATTTTATCGCCTTCAAAGTAGGCCCCTTCCGAAATTACACACTTACGCCAACGAATAATGCAATTATCAATACGTTTTTTAAATGCATGTTCCGGAATTGACTTCAGTTCTCGCCGCGAATTATATTTTATGTCTTCTATCGACTGACAACGGGTGTCTCTAAGGTAAGTTGAGTTTTGGAAACTGACTTTTTGTCAGCCGGAGCCATGTCCGGTGAATACGGTGGGCGTTCGATGGTATTTGTTGAGTTTTTGGCAAAAAAATCGTTCACAGTGTGGCGTTGTGCCATGGCGCGTTGTCGTGGTGTATAATGCAAGAATTTTCTTTCCACAAATCTGGCCTTTTTCGACGAATTTGTTCTCTCAAACGCTGCATAACGCTCACATAATATTCTTAATTTACCGCCTGATCTTCTGGCGAGAATTCCGAGTGTACAACACCGCGATAGTAAAAAAAACGTCAATATTAATGTGACTTTTGATCGACTTTGGCATGGTTTTTCGGTTTTTACATTTTCAGCGACTTGGAACACGAAATTCCATTTGTGATGCAAAATTTGAGACAAAGTCTTTGTTCGATGTTTTTATCAATTATAAAAATCGCAAAACACACCTGATATAAACTAAAAAAATCGAGCACTGTAAACACACTACATGACAGTTGGTGCTCAAACTCCGCGCCAGAATAGACAACAGTTGTGCCAACTTATTAATAAAAACAATTATTTGATTTGAATTAATCCCGATACCTTTTTGACTGAAAGTAAATACTTTACCAGTTATAAATGTACTCACGCCGTGCGGCAGTTGTCGCATTATTATAGGTTAATGTAGAATTATATATATATTTGTATTTTTTAACGTAGGCAGTAAGCTAAATTTATTACACAATTCCTATGTTTATAGTAACTTAATAACATATATTTTTATTGGATAGGTTACGACAGTACCTAATACTCAAAGTACTTATCCACAGGGGTTTATCATTTAAACTTGGGTAATCCGTACACAGATAAAATCTATAAGTATTTTCGCACACATAGGTACATGACGCTTCTGAATTATTGTTATCTTCCTTATCTCAACGTTTCATGTTCCTTGAGCTTATAAAAAGGGCGCGAGGGATATTTTTTTTAGTCTCGGTTTTCTTTGGACGGCCCAAAGATATATATCCGAGAATTGTCACGTGCAACTTTGAGAAGGCGGACTCACGGGTTTCGCCGAGATGCTTGGTGAGTTCGATGTTGATATTTTTGGGAGGAAATTACATCAACATTTATGTACATTCTTTTAATAAAGATTACTTTCAATAATGTAATATAGCATCATCACTGTTATTGGCATTCTTATACAGGGTTATTCTGAATGATGGACCCATTTTTAAAGATTCGTATTTATTAAAGTACAAATCCAAAATTAACAATCTTTATACCAATGAATAGAGGAAGTTTCAAACGTGCATTATAAATGTTCAATGTGTCCACCGTTTGCTGCACGGCTAACATCTACGCGGTAGCTAAACTCATCTCACACACGAGAAAGCATATCTGCTGTTACTGAGTGCACGGCAGCAGTAACTCACTTTCCGCGAACTCAAGAACGCAGAAAACCTTGTGCTCACAGTAGCCATTTCACATACAACTGACAGTGAAACAAAATGGCAGCCTATTGCCGAGCGGACTCTACCGGCCGCTAACACAAACCGCGTATTAAAAAAAAGTAATTATTTTATAATGTTAAAAAAAAACTTTGAAAATTCCTCCTTTCAAACCTCTTATATAAAGATTGTTCATTTTGGATTTGTACCTCAATAAACTCGAATTTTTTAAGTCCATCATTTAGAATAACTCTGTATATTACAGTTTTTAGTTATTTACGTAAAAAAAGTTCTATCGTTCCAATAAATTAAATAATTGCGTACTAAACAATCACCCCTATTTTCCGAAAGGGCAGATCGAGGATCGAGTGCCGTTTTCTCGTTCTTGGCATAGATCTTTTACTTCGCCTTCGTCGGACTACATGCCCTTTTCGCCCTATTTGGTCTTAGTTTTCGCCTAGGGCGGCTTCGTTCGTTTCCTTCCATATTATGTTCGTTCAAATACTTATTTGTCATTCTCTCACGATCCATTCTCCCCATGTGACCAAACCATCTAAGCTTACTTTTCAGTCTTTGTCAATACGCTCTCCTGAAGGAGCTAATATAAATAGCCGTATAGGCGTCGAAAAATAGGATTGAAATCCTATTTTTTTCTCTTATACGCAAAGACACATAGTAGTGTCGTAGCGCCTGCTACGACATCATTTTGCAAAGTAAGGTCGTATCGTAGCGCGTGCTACGACGTGATTGTGTGAAACTATGATTCCTCATTTTATCTTTCCTAGATACTCAATAAAAAAAAATAGAAAAAATATAGTATAGCTTAATTTACGTAGTTGTGCAGAAAACTATTCTTAATGCTCAAAAACGTATAAATTTTTCCAGACATACCCAGTTTTCGAATGGGCTAAAATTTAAATTTTATATGAAATGGCAAAATAATAATTAGGATGGAAGTAAGGAAAATGCATGTCGGATGACAGCTGCCAACGTACTGTTGTCAAAATTGCTTAAATATTAGGGGGTTAATAACATTAATACAGTTCCATGCCACTTTTGCCGCACGAGGATTCACCGCAACAAAGCCGCCGGAAATGACGTTAGCTTCCGTTACAAACATCGAAAAAAGGGACCAGTACCAGGCACACATTGGTGACAGACACACAAACATGGACGACGGCGGGGCCCTCGACACTTGAACGAGTTCACACTTAACCCTTTTTTATTTTAGTTAGATGATGCCTATAAAATTACATACATACACAGGAAAATGGCGTCGCGCCTATTTTCCAGTGGAGTAGGTAGTAGGCCTGATACACATCTGCCGATTCTTGTGCTCTCATAAAGCTCTTCATACATGCTCGTCGGTTTCGGGTACTGCGTACTTGTCCCTTTTTAAGCACATTACCAATTACATTCAAATTCTATTGCACATTATTCGCTTTAGAATAAGGGGCAGGATAGGGCTCCCAGATTATATACTATTAAATTAAGCTTAACTGATCTTGATGAGCTTGAAATCTATTGCCATTTACTATAATAATTGTAAGTGAGGGTAGTTTGATTTATTTCCGCGAGAAAGGGCGTAAGTTTTCAAAATTTTAAAAAATACATTCTATTTTACCTACACACTATGTGGTGTTCAACTTGCCTTGTCTTGATTATTATTCTGTATCTGAAATAGAACATACCTTTTTTTTTTGTAGTTTTTTTTTAATCCTCAATAATTTTTTCTTTAATCATTTTTTTAAATGTATGTACCATGCTTTTTGGATATGTCAGGTACTCAATACCTTTTGAAAGTAAGTATGTATTATACTAAAAAAATAATTATGTAGATCAATTTTTTTTTCTTGATTTGCAAAAGTCCAGAACGAAAGTTATTCAGTTTCATGTATAGTACCTACACCAATTTACTTACCGCCGTGAATATCTAACTTTATTCATATTGAATAAAATTTCAATCTATTATGTATCAGAAACATATACAGTTACTGACTGATAAAGGATTCTGTCACGCTCTACAACAGATGTAGACGCTTTCGACCGAAGCCCCGGGTAGCCGTCATTTTAAAAAGTGAAGTGCGTGGCTCCCGTCGCGGGGCCAGTGCGGGGACGTGGCCGGGGGGGTGGCGAGGAGGGAAGACGGCAAGCCTTGCAAACATACAGTTTAAAATATGTCTTTTTTTGTATTTTCTTTTTTTGTATTTTAACAGTTTACAATTATGACATTCAATTAAATTGTGCAATTATGTCTTTTACCACAAAATCAGACTTGATAAATTACACATGATTGAACAGGTTTGAAAGGGTAAGCGTGCCGACGAGTTGTTTTCTACAATACAAAATGTATTTGTGGTGCCCACTCATATTATAATTTGATTTACCACAAAAATGTATTAAGTTCTGTAACCTTAAATCGGCTCCGTCGCGGTCTCGAAGGGGAGCATTTATTTATTTTTGGATAAAAGTTTAATATTTGTATTTTAGTAAACGTGATTCGTAAGTGACGGTATTGAAGTGGCTATAGGATTTTTTTTACATTAACCCCTTTTTTTCTCAGCCATTTTATTCGTCCCACTGCTGGGTACAGGCCTCTCATTTACATGATATGACAGGATTTTAGTCATACACTTCCACGGAGACCAACCGGCTTGGAAATGGGTTTGCTCACAATGTTTACCTTTACCGGGGTGTCAGCGGCCATTTAGCACAAATTCTAAAGATATAATAAATATTGTGCCCCCAGTGGGTATCGAACCCGCACCTCCCGCTTGAGTGATGTGCTCTTGCTCGGCCAATCTGACTATTATCGAATTCGACTTATAATTTTATATATACTACATATACATATACTTAATTTATACAGCATATATATTTACACAATATATTTACAAATATTTAAAGCACAAACTATTTGCTGCAGTAATCATAATAACGTTTGCCTATATTCTGTTTCAGCGACACCTCGTGAGGAAACCTATATTCATTTACAATTGCGAATGTATTGTAGAGTAACTTTGGAATTAATTGTCAGTGAAAGTAATTACTCGTTTTGCTAAACGGGAAAGTATAATGTATTTCCTTATCGATATTTTTCAATTTAATTTGACGTAAATTGATGCCTCACAGAGAGTGCAACAAGGTAGATATTTGTAACCCACTTGGTAAATAGCAAATCCTTTAATACTAATTACGATTAGCATTGATAATGAAATATTGTCAATTCCGCGTTCCATGTTTTTCAAAGATAATAATAACATTGAAATTTGCACGGATTAAGATAAAACTTTACACCTTTTTTATTTATCCAATTAATCCTTAATCGCAAAATTGTGACTAATCTTACATTATTTAGTAGGTATGTATTTAACTACGCACCCACACACGTTCTTGTTGTTCAGTGCACAAAGGGAAATTTCATAAAATTATATTCGATGATATGCGAAACTTATCTTATACCTTAGGTATTATTAGATTACCTAGGCTAATCCAACTGCTTAGTTTGGGTTGTTGTAATATTTTGTATAAGTACCTATAATTTTATTATTCTTTTAGGATTCGATTAATCAGGAAATATAAAAATCGATACATACTCACTCGTACTTATATCGGAATTAAAGACAATCCAGTTTCCTGTCATCACATTTGTATTTGTGTAAAAAGACAATCAGGTGTGCGGATAGAAAGAAGTTGACGAAGGTCTTTCTGATTCAGTTAAATAAAGATATTTTAGGGTTATTTAATTAAATAACCCTAAAATAGATACAAAATGTAGATAATTTTTTTTTAGTTCGTATAATTATAAGAACTATAAAAAAAATTATCTACATTTTGTATCTAAATGCCTATTACTATAAAATTTGTAGGTTCACTAATTAAACTAGGCACATCAACAAATACCTTGTTATATTCTGCCACATTGATAGGCCTCTCTCATTTACATGATATGAGAGGATTGTTTTAGTCGTACACTTCCACGGTGACCAACCGGCTTGAAAGTGGGTTTCCTCACGATGGTTTCCTTCACCGGAGTGCCAGCGGCCATTTAGCACAAATTTTAAAGTTATAAATATTGTGCTCCCAGTGGGGATCGAACCCGCACCTCCCGCTTGAGAGGCGTGCTCTTGCCCGTGCGGCCAATCTGACACACTTTTCTATCATATATAGTAAAATATAATACAAATCTTCAGAGGTTAGCTAGCAGTGCACTGTTGGACATAATATGTTTCTCCATTTCTTTTCCAACAGAACCTGCACTCGGCAACACGAATCCATCCTTTACATTCAATTATCTACTTATGTACTTTCCATTTATACATAAATTTGGGCGAAATGTTCCACAATTCCTGTCTATGCATATAATAATTGTATGTGCAATTTTCATTGACCCTCAAATCCTTTACTTTAGAGATCTTTCAAACTTTTTGCTAAATTCAACATCTCGTCATTTCAATAAGTCATAAATAAATGTCTTTCTACCAACTTCTGTATTACACATGGTTATTTTAAAGGTAGTTTTGGTTCTGGCTCAAAAAGGTTTTGACCCATTTTTGGGTGTTTTGTTCAAGAACAATGGTTTTTATTACAGGGTAGCCTATTTTGCCTTTGTTGCTAATATTTTAAACTTAGGATCGGATCGGTTCACAAGATGGGATTCGTTTCACCAAACATGTATATTTGTTAATAAATAAGAATCAAATATGTTTTGTACCAATCTTTTTTATTTTCAACATGTTTATAACATTATATTAATAAAAATAGGGGGATGTATTTAAAT
Source organism: Adela reaumurella (assembly GCA_009867175.2). NCBI lineage: Eukaryota > Metazoa > Arthropoda > Insecta > Lepidoptera > Adelidae > Adela > Adela reaumurella. The sequence continues at coordinate 10,988 of WYDE02095402.1, forward strand.
AAATGAAATAAATATAGACTTTTCTGCTCAGCAGAAGGCGGACTAATTGCCGGAGGCAATCTCTTCCAGTCATGTTGACACTACAACACATTCGTATTTTTAGTATATAGGCTTCGTCACGGTGTTTTCCTTCACCGGGGGATTGTAATTGTCCACAAAAATTTTAACCGAGATTTTCAAATCCGGAAAAATGTGCTCATACCAGGTATCGAACCTACGACCTCTCAAGTAAGAGGCGTGCGCTCACCAACTAGGCTACTCCGCAACCCGCAACTAGTCTAAATATCTGTTTATAAGTATAAGAGACGTTGGATATTTTTTTTCAGTTTTCTTTACATTTATATTTAATACCAAAAAAATTACAAATTTTATGTATTGTATAAAAAATTATCTGTCAGTGTTTGTAGTTGTATTTAATTAGCTTATTATACGCTCATATATAACTCTAAAACGGCTTATATTATCGTGATGTTCACAATATATTTCAGTGTTGTCCCGAATATGCACATGTCAAGTTCCATCGCACAACAAAAACCCGCCAAGGGCGAACTTCCCTTTCCGAGGTTAACCTTTGCCTAAAAAAAAGCGTGCGGAGCTTCTAGGAGCTTGTATATAAATATTGTATGTATTCTTTTTTTATTTTCTTTATTGAAACTGACACGATTTGGCTACATCACCTACAACGTCCGTGTGTGAGCCCATAACACCGGGTGAACTAGGT